>JAEUBA010000053.1:0-224823 GCA_018257865.1 Stereocaulon alpinum | reverse complement strand
CAACCACGCGACGTCTCAACATCGTTCAACCTGCAATGCATTAGGGGAGACATCTCGGCTCTGAATAGGTATTCAGGTTCGTAGCCAGCACCGCGTACAGGTGTGTCTCCATCGCTGGCCATAGTATTACCTTATACTTAAAGGTACTATATTAACTGCGGAAACTAATAAGGTCCTCTAAGTCCTAGTAGATCCTTACTCTATAGAACGCCTATTAGACGTTAATCTTTATAAAGATCTTAGCTTTATAGATTTAAGCTATTATCTTATCTATTAGCGAAAGCGGGTACGGATCCTTTTTAGTTAGGTTATTAAGCTTTTAGAAATTAACGTAGAAGTATAAGCTACTATCTTCCTTTCTAGCGAAGAGTATTAGAGCCGTATATAGTATATTCGATAGCTTAATAAACCCCTTATAGAGGTAGTCTATAATATAGCGTTTAACTTTAAAGAGTTATTTATTAGTTATCTTTTATAGCGGCTTAAAGGTTAAGGTATTTAGGCTAATAAGCTTAATTTTATAGTTTATACTTAGTCTTCTATTAGGTAATATATTAGAGTCTCTTTATAAAAAGAGGGAAGCGAACTCTTAGTATTATAGTAGAAGCTTAGCTTTTACTAAGTCTTTATTAGCTTAGTACTTAATCTCTAGTACTTTCTAAAAGGAGAGGCTTATATCTACTATAGCGAGCTTAAGAAAAAGACGCTCTTAGTATTAGTCTACCCTATAGTTAATCTTACGCTCTAAATCCTATATTAAGGCGATAAAGGTATTAGAATTAGGAGGTCTCCTAAACCTCTTACTAAAGTAGAAATAAGATATCGCGATAGTAGAAATTAGGGCGATATTAACCCTATAAGTATTATAGCTAGGGCGTTAAGCCTTAGCTAGTAACGTCTTTAAACTTAATATAACTAGTATATCTAACCCTTAGAGGGTATCCTCTATTTTAGTAAAGTATTTTTCTAAGTCTTATATAAAACTTAACGGCCTACCGCCTAGCGAATTAGGTAACCTTAAGTAAGGGGGAGAAACTAAAGCTAGCTACGGAGAGGGTAGTATACTTTAAGATAAGGTATTAATCTAGCTATCTATTAGAAGCTTAGGGTTAATAGAGGTAAGCCTAGCTTAGCTATAGTAATACTTATCTACCTTAAAAAGGACGTCCTAACGCTTAGTATCTTATTAGTATACTAAGGAAATTAGTTTCTTAGGCGGAGTTATTAGGAGAAGTACTCTCTTATTAAAGTACTACTAAATAGCTATATTAGTAGGCTATTTAAAGCTATTCCTCCCTTTAGTATAGACTTACTTAATATTATAGTACTCTAAGAATTTCTAATTAATAAGAACGTCGGTATAACCTAAGTTAGTAACTAAGAATAGAAAATTAATATAATAATAATTAATTATTATTATAAGAAGTAGAGCGACTATAATAGGGGAGCTACTTTAGCTATTATAGCTAGTTAGGACGATTAGCTTAGAAAGCTTAATAAAGCGAATCCTAAAGGATTTAGAAAAGGCGAAGGTAAGGGAGGTTTTAATTATACTAAAAATATTAGCTCTACTATTAATATATAAAAAGGTTTTAATAAAAGATCTATTATATCCTAGCTCTATATTAACTAAGAACTAGCGGCCTCTAATAAGGGCCTAAAAGTTAAATTATAAGTTCTTCTATAAATTAGGACTCCTACTATAGCTAGAGACTTTACTATAGCCTAGGAGTTTTCTAATAGCTTATTAGACTCTATTTCCTTACTAACCTTAATCTTAAAGATCTTCTTTTCTAACGCCTATTAGCTGCGCTTCTAGGGGTAGTTATTCGCTTAGTAGCTAATTTTACTATAGTTATTATATAGCGAGTTAGCGGGTATCTTAGGGGAAGCTAGTACTACTAGTATAGGAGACGGTAGATAAGGAAGGGTAGTTATACCTCTAAAGGTAACTTAGCGATTTATATAAGGGGTTAGAGGGAGTAAGGGGACTTACTAGCTCCTTATCTTTAAGATACTATAAAGGTTAGTATTTATTCCTATCTAAGGCCTATAAGCTATCTCCTTAGACCTAATATTTTATATTTCTTAATTTAAGATAGCGAGGTACTTATCTAAGGTGCTATAATCCTTAACTATCTTATACTTTTCTATATAGATACTTCTCTTTAAGGCGGGAGAGATTTTCTTATATAGATCCTTAAACTAACGCTTAGTACTAATCTTTCTAGTAGTCGTTAAGTAGGTAAACTTAACCTAAAAATTATTATAGTTTATAGATCCTATCTTAAGCTTATAGTATATACTATAAGTAGACTAGATATAGTTATAGTTAAAGAAATACTAATCTAGTATATTTAGAATATTAGCAGCGTTATATATAGGAGACGTATAAGTTAGGTCTATATATTAAAGGATTAGGGTTTTCGCCTCTCCTATAGTATACTTATAGTACGTAGAGACTTACTTAGCCTTATCTTAGAAGTTCGTAGGGTATTCCTTTATAAAAATCTTTATATCTATTTTCTACGCGTTATATTCGACTTCCCCTATATAGTTACTAAAGTAGGATTAAGGGTATTTAATTTTTAATAGTTTAATAGCTATCCCGCTAGGTATAGGCCTTAAAAGGTAGTAGTCTACTAACGGCTAGAGATTAGTAATAAGGGACCTCTATTAATACTAGTTATTAGGAGGTAGGTTTAGAGCAGAGGTAGCCTACTTAAATTAGGATTCTACTAAAGCTATTATAATAATAATAGTAATAATAGCTTACTAAGCTAGGGTAAAGGTAGGTATTTAGTTAGCTATCCTATTACTTAATAGGGGAATAGTAATAGTATTTTTAGTAGGGGGGTTATCCTTAATATCCCTAAAGATATCTTTTAAGCTTAAGTCCTCTAAGGCTTCTAGTTTAGAATTCTTAATTAATAGTAGAGGATTATTAGGGTTAGAAGAGGAAGGTATAGGTACTAAGGATTAACTCCTTAAGGTAGATAGGAATCCTAGCTAGTTAGGGGGTATACTTTAGTATATACTCTTATAAGGTAGTATACGAGTATAGTAGTACGCGTGTTATTAGAGTTTTTCGAATATAAGTATTAACGTAAAAGTAGTTAGGGGTTTTAAAAAAAATAGGGATCTAGCTTTCTTTAGGATATACTAATTATTTAATTAGTAGGTACCTACTTATTAAGTAGGTAGTACTCTTTATTAATAGGTAGCTCGCTAAGCTTAGCCTTAGTCTAAAAGAATAGGTAAGATATAACGCTTTATAGCGGAGGGGGTATTAGTCCTATTTTATATTATAGCTCGCCTAAAGGTAATTATAGGAGAAGGCAGCTTTAAAGAAAACTACCTTGTATTAGGATTTAGCTAATAGGCTACGCTTAGTATCTAGAAAATAGAATAAAGAAGAAAAGAAGTAAGAGCTTAGGAGCTTATAGGCCTAAATACCCCTAGCGCTAGTTAAGCGCTACGCTAAAGCTAAAAGGGGCTAGCGTTAGACCTAGGCCAAACCTAGGCCGAATCTAGGCCAGACCTAGGCCGAATCTAGGCTAAGGTATATAAATACTAGTAAGTAATAAAGGACTAGTAAGGTGTTAAAGACCCCTAGATTAGGATCGTAATAGTTATAGCCTAGCAGTTTATATACTAAGCGACCTAGTAATAAAGGAAGAGATCCTTTATATAAATTATAATAACTCTAGTACTAGATACTTTAGTTATAAGCGTACCGAAGAAGGTATTAGGTCTAAATATTATTAGCCTAGTATAATAGGTAATATTAGAGAGTACGTTCGTAGTTACTTAGATTATTAGAAGGTATAAGTATATTACTATAAGCTATATAGTAAACTAACCTTAATCCTACTAGGTAGTATAACGCCTTTCTATACTATAATAATAGACTTTATTATAGATATACCCCCTACTAGGGACGTATATATAGGAAAGACTTATAATATAATCTTAGTCTTAGTAGATAAGCTTACGAAATATATAATATATATAGTAACTATAAAAGACTTAATAGTAGATAGCCTAGTAGATATAATATAGAGGGAATTCCTCTTACTATAAGATATAATATAAGAATTAATTACGGATTAAGGCTCGCTATTTACTAGTAAGTTCTAGATAACGCTTTACTAGTACTTAGGTGCGAAGTATAAGCTTAGCACTACGTTCTACCCTTAAATAGATAGTTAGACTAAGAGGTAGAACTAAGTACTTAAATACTACCTATAAGTATACTATAACTATAAGTAGGATAATTAGCCGGAATTGCTACTAATAGCGATATTCGTATATAATAATAGTATATACGTAAGTACTAAGCGAACCCTATAAGACCTACTAATAGGCTATATAGTAGATCTAGGTAATACTCCTAAGGGTAGAAGCCTAGAAGGGGAGGCGCTACTTACTATAGAGCGAGTAGAATAGTTATATAAATCCCGATCGTATTTAAAAGGGATATAGGAGTAAGCTACTAAGTAGTAAGTAAAGTACTATAATAGTAACTATAAAGCTATAACCTTTAAGGAGGGTAATAAAGTACTATTATAAAGTATAAATATATATACCTTACGCCTAAATAAGAAGCTTAATTATAGGTAACTAGGACTATTTAAGGTACTAGAGAAGATAGGTAAGTAAGTATATAAATTAGAGCTTTCTACTAAATATAGTAGGATTTATCTAGTATTCTATATATTAATACTAAAGCCTTAGTATTTATAAGGCGACGACCTAAAGCCATAAGCAGTCCTTATTAATAACGAAGAGGAATAGAAAGTTAATAAGGTACTAGATAAGAGGACTAATAATAGCTACCTTAAGTATCTTATTAAGTAGAAGGATACTTACCCTTATAAGGATTTATAGAAACTAGTCGAGTTTCTTAGTAATATAAAGGACTCTATTAGGGATTTTAAGCGAGTAAGTAAGTAAGTAACTATAGTATAGCGAGACCCTATATTATAAGTAAGTAAGAGATAAGGTAGGCTATAAAAGAGGGGATAGCTAGTAACTTAAAATAAGACTTATAGGTAAATCTATTAGCCCTAAAGGGTATAACTACTTAATTATATAAAAAGTATATACGAGAATTAAAAAGAGCCCCGTAGGGCGAAAGCTAATTAGTAGCGATAAGCGCTATAAGGAAAAAGTAGAGGGCTATAAGGCCTAAGTACCTAAGTATAACTACCTAATATTAGCACGCCTAATCTATATAGGCCTAAACGGAGTAATAACTTACTTTAAATACTTAACCCTAAAGGGCTAGTAAGCGCCGCTGTAAGGCAGGTAGGGGATAGGATAGGTATAGGTAGGGTAGGAGGTAGGGGATAGGTAGCGATAAGCGTAGCTATACTTATTAGCTAAGCCGTACTAAGTATATAAAGCTAAATAACTCTTACCTTTTTAGGCCTAAAGGGCTACGCGAACTTCTAGGCTAGTAGTAGCTAAAAATATAGTAAGGGCGAACGAAGTAGGCGCGATATTAGGTTTATAGGGGTACCCCCCCTATAAGTACCTACTATATTTACGTTAGTAGCTACCCTTACCTAGTCGAACGTATATAGCGTCTAAGATCTAAGTAATAGCCTATATATAATATAAGTAAGCGCAAGCTATAGATACCTTAGTATAATTCCTTATATTCTCCCCCTCTTACTAGATATAGAATACTTACTAGGAGGGGTAGAGCCCTAGCCTAGTAGTAGCGGAGCTAGCGGAGCGGGAGGAGGAGGTAGTAGTAATATAAGAGCCCCTATAATAGGAGGCGGTAGTAAGGTAGGAGAGGAGGTAGCCTTAGGTAAGGTAGGAGGTAAGGAGGCGGCTTTAGGTAAGGGAGAAGCTACTATACCTACTATTAGCTAAACTTCGCGTTCTTCCTTACTTAGTAATTAATTACGTACGTAGCGAAGGTAAGAAACGCCCTAAAGGGCTATAGTAGTAAGGGGTTAATAGCGATAGTACTACTAATATTATTAGTATATTCCTTCTATAGCTACGTAAGTATTTAAGAGTTAAGAAGAAGGTAGCAGTCTAAGGCAGTATTAGGAGATTCGCAAGATCGCTATATTAGGCTATAATACTTAGTTAACTAAGATTAATATACTAGATTTAAATACCTTAGTAAGTAAGCTACCCTACTACCGTAAGAATATTAAGCTACTATAGTAATACTACTAATACCGATACTTAATAATACGTAAGGATTAGGAGATAAATACTTATTATTATTAGAAGCTTAATATTACTTACTAGTAGGAAGAAGACTAGATAAATTACTATAAGGTTTAGTAAGTACGGAACGCGCTACTGCGCTCGCTACCTTAAAAGTAAAGTAATTCGCGAAACGCGCTACTATTCCGTAATACGCTACTACTTTATACTAAGTTATAATAACTACGTTACTAGGGTCGTAAGCTCTATAAGTATTAGGCCTATAAGTAGTAATATTACTACTACTAAGGTTAACCTATATTAAGGCTTAGGGACTAAACCTCCTAAGGGGGAGGATAGTTATAAAGCGGAAGGCGAATATTAGTACTAGGCCTAGTATACTTAGTAGGTTTCTAGTATATTAGGCGAAGTTCCTAGTACGCTTAGTAAGCGGGCTTAGCTAGGGACTTAAAGAATTATATACGCCTCGAATTCCTTCTTACCTCCTTAGTTATTAGCTCTACTAGTAATCTATAAATTATACTCGCACTCACCTATCTATTAAACCTGTAATAGTAATTGCGTGCCTAGCCGCTACGCAGCTCTATATAAAAGAGGACTTGCTATCTTATAGCTATTTAGCGATCGAATAGCGCCTTCTAACTAAAGCTTTATTAATAGCTTAATATCTAAAAGCTCCTTATTAGTAAGGTGAGCGTAGTAGGTAGGTAGGTATCGCTATCGCTACGGATTCTAGCGTATAGTAGTAACTTCTTCGGTAGGTAGATCTACTTAAGTTATAGGAGGCATTTTATTAATTAATTTAACTAAGTAAGGCTTAACTAATATAATTCGAAAGGTTATAGGGTTGCTACTAAGTTTAACTATATAGGCTTAGTTATCTATAGCGAGTAGTTAGTAGGGCCCTTTCTATCCTTTACCTTCTCGCTATACTAGGACGTTACTACTAATAGGAGTATCTAGAATTACGTCGCTTTATAGACTATTACGGTAGCGTAAGGCTTTAGTAACGTCTCTTTTTACTAATAATTCTAACGCTTCTTTTATTACGCGTTTAATAGCCTTACCTCGTTCCGCAATTAATAGGTATATAGGGTCTAATTCAGTAAGCTTTAGAAACGTATTAAATAGAAGTAGTATAGGTATTAGTCTATTAGGTCTAGCGGTGTCGTTAATTACCTTAATAGTAATTTATAAGACGAATTACTTACTTAGTAGTAGCAGGTCTTCTTAGATAATATTATACGCACGCCTAAGAGGTGCGTAGTAGCGTTCAACTAGACTAATTAAGTAGTATACTTTAATAGGGACGTAATTTAATTTAATTACTATCCCTCTTACCTTAGAGGCGAATTCGGTGCTAATAAATTACTTGCTAGCGTCGTAGACTAGTATATCTAGTAGTCTAATATAAGTATTAATCCAGCAGGCCCTTAGTGTATCCTAGACCGTCTCCGCTAAAATATCTTTTAGAAAGCGGGCGGTTTGGAAGCGTATAGCCTCGTTAACTATATATAGGACTAAGGCGGTAGGGCTATCTAGATATATAATATTAATTATTACTAAATAATTAAATTATAGGTCGTTTTTAATAGTAAATTTAAACCTTCCTAGTAATCTTCTATATTTCTAGTAAGTTAAGTAGAACTTACCTAGTTAATAAATAGCTTTCTAGTCGAAGTAGTAGCCGGATTATTTTAGTAAGCGTGCTAGGCGTGTTGTTAATAGGTGCCTAAAGCGGCGGTATAGGCGTCTAAGGTCTTACTCTAATAATTAGCTACTTGTAATACCGCTATTATTAGTATAGGCGTTAATATAGGCGTTTAATAGCGACGTTCCCTATATAAGGAATAGGTAACTATATAGCCGTATAATAGGGACTTATCTATTACCGCTGATTAGGTAATTAGTAAGGTTATTAAAATAAAAACCTACCTAGTTGAGGTCTCGTAGGCAGAGAAGGAATAGCGTATTAGCGTTAATAATATAGAATTCGATAATACTAATTAGTAATTAGACGGTAATAGTACCTTTTAATAAGGCGTCGCTAATACCGAATTTGAATCTAGCACTGCCAGCCTTATCGGTATTAATACTAACGTTTTACTTACGCCGTAGTACTAAGTATTAGCTATAGCCTACTAACGAGTTATAGGTAGCGCTAGTATTAATTATAAGGCCGTAGAAGTAGTTATCGCCGTATCTTTTAGCGGGGCGGTGAGGTGCTTCTCCCTAGATATTAATATTATCCTAGATAGATAGTACCTTTATAACGGCGTATAAAGTCGCCTAATTAGCTAGCTTTTAGTATACAGCCTTGCCGTTAATAGCACCTATAGATATTAGGAAAGATTTATTATTATCTTAATTAGCTAGATCGTTAGTAGTATCTTTAATAGTACTACCTTCGCTATCTTCTTCTTTTTCGCCTTTAATATTAGTAAGGTATTACTTAAAGCTGCGTTAGCGTTCTTCCTTAGGGTAATTAGTTAACTAGTATCCTTCCTTCTTATAGATAAAGTATCGCTTTTTATTCGTCGAATTACTAGAATTACCGGAGTTATATCTTAACTTACTTAGATATCTAGATTAGCTGCGACTGCTAGATTCGTAGTTACGACTGCTAGATTTATAGTTTCAGTAGCGGCGGTCTGTATATATTATTTCGCTTAGCGGTAATAGGCTACGACGGTCTTATAAGGCTATAGATAATCGGAGGTCTTAAATAAGGTTTTATATAGTATCCGGTAGTTTTTAATAGACGATCTTATAGGTAGGTATAGACTTATAAGTAGTAATTATCTTCTAGTAGATAAAGCTATCCCTATAAAGGTTTTCGTCTAGACTATATTATAGTTCTCTTAGTCTTAATATTATAGCGTCTAAGTACTCCGTTAAGGTTTTATCTTTATTATAGTTAATAAACAGTTATAAGGATATACTATTCTATTTATTAAGGCGGGCGATTTAGTATTCTTATAAGCTCCTGCTACTGCGCCAAAGCGCTAGGGTAAAAGACTTAATACGGGGGTGTTACGCGCTTAGCAGCAACCCCCTAATAGGGTATATATAGCCGTAGGCCTTATAACTATCCCCTTTCCTAGAATCTTAGTCCCCTAAGATCTAGGGTATAGGTACCTTATAGGCGCTAAGTACTATAGGCCCCAGCTGCTAAAGTAGGTAGGTTTTAGGCGTTATAGGCGTTAAGCACTGCGGGCCTCAGCTGCTAAAGTAGGTAGGTTTAGGCGACGGGCGCTCGTAATCGTATATATAGCGTAATTTAAACCCCGACCCTCTACGCTATATAAAGTACGTTAACCCCGCGTTACCCCTAGAGGGATAGTACTTAGACCTAGTTAATAAGCTACTGCGGCCCTAGGGTTAGCGCGTAATATAGTTATAAGCTCCTACTACTACGCCAAAGCGCTAAGGTAAAAGACTTAATACGGGGGTATTACGCGCTTAGCAGTAACCCCCTAATAGGGTATATATAGCCGTAGGCCTTATAATTCTCTTCCTTTAAAGTTCCCTTTAAAGGTAATTCGCAGCGAGTCTAGATTTATTAATAAGAAGGAAGATTAATTACTAAAATAGAAATTAAGCGTATCGCCGCTTAGTATATATTAAAATACTATATAGAGCTTAGTTAATAGTATCCTAGCGTTAGAGACGGTAGTTAAGAATATATTTAGCTTATAGTCGAAGGCGTCGCTTCTTCTATTATATTTTATCTCTTCCGTATAGAGCTTAGTTAATACGGTAAGTTCTTAGGAAAGGCCTTACTCCTAGTAATTAGCGATAGCGTTATAGATCTTAAAACTATTAATTAGGGCTATTTAGAAGGGTATCTAAAAGCGTTATTATTATATTATATTAAATAGCGTACTAGCCCTAATTAGTATTTCGGTCTTAGCTAAGGTAGGTATACTAGGCGTATTAGAGTTACTATCTATAGTAGGCGTACTAGGCGTGTTAGAGTTATTAGTAGAGTTAACGTTAGACTTCTTCTTTACTAGCTTTAGTACGTTTATAGGCTATTTAGACTACGGTTAAGTTGCTAGCTTAGCTAGTTACTTATAGATATAGGTCCTATCCTTAGGAATATAGACGTTATAATAGAGTAGTAGGTCCCTAAGGCTTCGTAGCGATTCTTTATATACCTTCTTAAATAAGGCTTCGTCCTAATCGCTGAAGTCTTCTATAAAGCTAATATATTAATCGTATCCTTCTTCCTTACAGTTTTAGTAGTAACTTATTATTCCGTTAATAAATATATCTAAGGCGGTGGCTAACGACTTTTTAGGGTCCTTAAGGACGATTCCTAATAATATTATTATTCCCTCGTCCTCTTCAGTAGCTGGTTATATTATTATAAGGTTAGGCGTCGTAGTTAAGGCTTAGTATTACAGATAAGGTTTAGTATTATAGTTAAAATTTTTCTTTACCTTGCTAATCTAAGGTCGATAACTGATTAGTATCGGTAGAACCTAGCTGCTAGGTAGTACTAATTAGTAGGTAGCTTAATCCCCTATTACCTACCCCAGATAACCTGATTCGCAGGGTGTCTATTAGGCTTAGTAAACTGGGGATTGTCTTAAATCTAGCTAGCTAAGCTATGGTGTTTTATCTAGGAGTTGGCGCCAAGCCGCTAGTTGCGGAGCGGAGCGACGTTATTCCGACAGCAGCCTTTGCTCCACAAAGGGTGTCCTCAATATTGTGATGGTGGTCGTAAGGATAACCGCGGCCAAAGTAAACCATACTGGCATGAAGTGTACCTCCCACCCACCAATCGTCAATTGCACATCAGCGCCGTTCGAGGCTTTAATTCGTTTCCAGGCAACAAGACAGAGCAAAGTGTAAACTCTGCATATTAGTGATCCAGTCCAGATAGAGAGTCGTTGTAGGCTCTTGTGTTGGTAGGATCCTGGGATGGATAGCTGCATGAGAAACACTCGTACGATCAAGTTGTATATTGGTATCGTTACTGGGCTGTAATACATCTCTTCGAAAACAAGAAATCAAAAGTTCTGTTTTCCAGCCTTGATGCTTCGTAGTACAACCCCTAATCTGACCATTTCTCCCACTGCGAACGCTACGACATCAAGGCAAAGGATCGTAGCCTTAGCGAGTGCCAGGGCTGTACTCTTCCGCGACGCTAACCTGAAGACCACCGATATGAGAATGTGGGTGACGAGAGACAGTGAGAGGCTGAAGACAATGGCTACAACCCGGTAAAGTGTTTCGGCGATCATGCAAGACAGTCCAAGGACAAGCGGCCCAGTGCAGGGTGAGGCAAAGGCTCTTTCAAGAATAGAGTAGTCCTACCACCAATAAGCTGTTATGTTGCTAATACAGTTTCTGCGAGAAGGTGAACTATAGATTCCGAGGATGAGTGGCGTAGCATAGGATATGGCATAGGCTTGCCCAGAAGTTGAGCAGTCCTCCGTCTGATAGTCTGTGACGCTGGTGTGACTGCTGCCGTGGAAATGGAAAGTTCTCTTTGAAGATAAGTCGAAAACTTCAGCACGAAGTTGCTCACAAAGAGGGTGATTGTAGTTCAGGTGATCGTAGTTCATGGTGGCCTATGATAGATTGGTGTGTTCTCAACAGAATCATAACGGCGACTCAATGCCATACCGAAGGATTATTACATGTTCGCTGGAAATACGCCTTTAGGGTATCATCGTAGTTTTTTTCGAGGCCTCTTACATAGTTCCGGGCTATTACCAACACCTTGAGCACCCAAGCTGCATGTTTCCCGAGCTTTGATAGGAGGTCAATATAATTGCTGCGTGGAAAAGCAATAAGCTTGGCGTCCGCTAAGATTTGCTTTTCTTCGCGCATTTGAGCATCATGTTCAAGTCCGCTCTGCTGTAGCGTAGGATCTCCATCTTTCTGGCTTTGGGCCATCTCTACGCCTTCTGGAGATAGTGACATTTTGAGATAGAGAAGACTGGTGTAGGGATTGTGGTTTTGCAGTTTAGGATGGCTGTCGACTTGGAAAGACCTTTCAACACCCAGTGGAGGATAGAACACCTTGATTTTTGTCTAGGCGTATGCCAGGGTATATTGGCGCGCAGAGATCTAGGGGGTCAGATGTGAGGACTAAGCATTGACATATGCTGCCAAAATAGCGCATACGCGATCTCTCAATTGTGGGTTGGTGGAAGTCTCGCCTACATTTGTTGCAGATCCACATGGACTGATGACGGTCTCCGAAGGTATCCCTTAACCGATACATGTCCGTTATGGCACCTACAGCTTCGCGGACAGTGTTCTGGTTGCTATGGTTATGACAAGAGTTGGAGCTTTGTGCAACGAATGGCTCCTTGGAGGGGCTTCATGGATTACAGAATCCTTGTTGTACCCACATGCCTACCTGGATATTGTTTGGTTGGTTGGGAAACCAATAACATGAAGCCTTACTGCTAACCGAGGGTGCTTGGATCTACTTGTCATCCTTGTACTTGCACTGCTTACCATGTATGCATACTGTATGACGACGGGCAAAGCGGAAATATTTGAGCAACCACGAAGCACCGAGAAGAATCCACTGCAGTTGCGGACGTTCATAAAGTAGTGCAGGTGGAAGGGAACGCAGAAGACAGATTTGTCCGAAATGTAGAAGAGTCCTGCGAGAACAGTGATCATAACCTCGGCTCACCCTGTATACAGCTGTACAGCTATCACTTCTGCAGAGAGCCACAAACCTCACAGAAAAGGCTTCTGCAAGCTTCAGTACTGCCAACGGCCTCCTACGCCAAGGTCATGATCTACCGAGTCGCCTGAATGCAGATTCAAGAATGCAGGGGCCTTGTCAGTTGCTGCGCCTTGCTGTTAGCCCAGTCATGAGTTTTAGCACGGCCTTGTTCTTCTGGTCAATTTATTGGTGAACAATGGACTGAGAATAGATGGCAGCGGCAGTTCTGGGCGAAGGGAGAAGAGGTCATCAACCGCAACGCGGTTCCAATGCCAAGATTTAGCCTGGGATGTTCGTGCCGCCATCCCACACTTCGCCCTCGCGTACTTCGCATGGGTACTTCTTAGCTCACCAAATTCGGGAGGACATAAGGCTTTAAGCATGACACTACTGTTGAATCAGCGAGGCAAGTACAGTGGCCTACATAAGATTTTGGGCATGTCCAGGCCTAAAGTCGTAGACCATATGCAGGGATGGTTGCGGGGTCAAAGTACCTCGGTCTTTCGTCAGCTGAAGAGCTCTCCCATTTCCTCCTTCCACACGGCTCAGCTTTGCATTGAAGCGTACACGATTGTGTACGCTGTCCCGTTTGCGCAATTGTAAATTCTCTTTGCACCCCTTCTCTATATAAGAGGTGAAACAATATGACTTACGAAAAACCAAAACTCTCCTCGTGGGAAAAAGCCGTCCTTATCGCTGCTATCATTCGCGCCTGTAAGATCACGCACACGCAGATGTCACTCTTCCCGTGCTGATGTACACCAGTGGGTACCGGCTTTTTCACCGCCCTCATAGCCCCTTTTCGAGGTAGCGCTGGATCAGCAAAGTACGGAAATCATGTCAAGCTTGCCATGATTCGGAGCTTGGTGAAACACACCACTACACGACACCAACAGTGAGCCTTGATACGCTAAATTGGCAGGAGAGGAACCAGAAACTGAGCCCAGAATGGCAGAGCTTTAAACCCCTCAGTTGACGAAGCATACCCCGCCTATGCAAAGAAGGAAGGCTTCAAGCCTCAAAACATCACCCTCGCAGACGGCACAAAAGCCTACTGGATTGGCAATCCTTCCGCCGACAAGATTCTACTATGGTTCCATGGTCCGCTTCGATCTGCCCTCCCCAACTTACTGACACTGAATCTCTCCTCTTCAGGTGGCGGTTACGCGCTTCCCCCAAACCCAGCCCACTTCACCTTCGCCTCCTCTCTCGTTTCGGCCGCCAGCCCCTCCCTCGCAGTCCTCATGCTCTCCTACACTCTTAGCCCACACAAAACCTATCCGCACCAGCTCCGCCAAGGCGTCGAATGCGTCCGCTACATGATCTCGAATCTACATCTCAAGCCCGAAAACATATCTATAGGTGGAGACTCTGCGGGCGCGAACTTGGCAATTGGTGTGTTGAGCCATTTGATGCATCCGCATAAAGATATCACACCGCTCGAGCTAGAAGGTGGAGGAAGATTAGGGGCTGCGATACTATTGGCGCCATGGTGTACGTTCCGGATGGACTACCCGAGCAGGACGTATAATGAGAACAAAGATCTCGTGCCTCCTGCTGCTGGTGACAGGTGGTCCGAATCGTTTCTAGGCGGGAAGGATAGGGATGCGTATAATGAGCCACTGTCCGCTCCAGAAGACTGGTGGCATGGCCTTGAGGGTGTGGTCAGGGAGATCTTGATCTGTGGAGGTGCCGATGAGATCTTGGTTGATCCTATTCGAGAGCTGGGCGAGAAATTCAAGGTATGTGGAGGCTTGGTGGTAGAGAAAAAGGAAAGAGCTGACTATCGTCTACCTAGGCTGTGCACAAGAACACTACGGTCTTTATCGCTGAAGGTGAATGGCATGATATGCCCACTCTGGACGCTATGGGAGGTGGCGGGGAGCAGGCTGCTGCCATAAAGGCTTTCGTAAAATCACGACTTTGAACTGAACCGTGCATCTACGCGCATAGGACGGGTATCAATGCAATATCTTTATCATTGTATCTTATCATACAACCGTCGACCAGCTGAATCCACGCAAACGCCAGAACC
Source organism: Stereocaulon alpinum (assembly GCA_018257865.1). Classification (NCBI taxonomy): domain Eukaryota; kingdom Fungi; phylum Ascomycota; class Lecanoromycetes; order Lecanorales; family Stereocaulaceae; genus Stereocaulon; species Stereocaulon alpinum. Next base: position 209,893 of record JAEUBA010000053.1, on the reverse strand, counting down.
ATTAACTCTATCCGCAAGCTGTAATCATGCATTAATAACACTTATCTCCCAGGCGCAAACCTGACTAAAAGGAACTAAGCCATCACAGCCGTCGTCGCCAACCCCGCCCTCATACCATTCCGTCCATACTGACCTCTCTGCGAGCCAGGCTTGGCAAGTGTATACCTATCGAAAACAGTCAGAAACTCTCTCGTAATTGCAGTGTGCATTTGAATTGGCGAAGGACTTACTTAGCGAAAGCTCTCGCTAATGCTTTCTTACAGCTGACTTTCTGTCCGCCTACGAAGCTGTCTACTGTGACTGCAATGGCGCGGTCGACGTCTTGCGAGGTGCAGTATTCGGAGAGACGCATTTTGCAGAAGGCTTCGCTGATGCGCATTATGGCTTCTAGGTGGCGGACCTGTGGTTTATGTTAGTGTTATACGTCGATCGAAGAGCAGAGTGACACTTGCAGTGATGGGGTAGGCCCCTGTGGCTAGACTTTCTCTCCTCATATCTGCAAACAATCTCGCTACTTTATCCTGATCGATCTGATAGAGCTTCGGCCTGCACTTCTCTCTCGCATAAAGGATATATTTCCTTAACAGCTCCTGCGGGATCTCGCCTTCCTGCTTTGGCTCACCACCATTGACTTGCTGCTCGCGCATCTCGGTGTCATGCTCGCTTTCCATAGCGCCTTGGTTTGCGTCGATGGAATTTGCAGCCGGATGAGCGCGGCCATGAGAGTTTACTACGAAGTTCGCTAGGCGCTCGTCTTCAGCTGGGTCGACGGTGTCGCGGACGACGCAGAGAATGTCGAAGCGGGAGAGGATGGGTTCTGTTAATTCAACGTTTTGCGCGAAGGGAATGGTGCTGTTGTAGCGGCCGCCGATAGGATTAGCTGCTGCAACTATAGCACAGCGCGCTTGAAGGGTCGTCACTATGCCTGCTTTTGAGATGGAGATGGTTTGCTGTTCCATCGCTTCGTGGATTGAGGTTCGGTCCTGGTCGTTCATCTTGTCGAATTCGTCGATTAGACACGTACCGCGGTCTGCGAGAACGAGGGCACCGCCTTCGAGCGTCCATTCGCTGGTTAGAGGGTCGCGGCGAACGCTGGCTGTGAGACCCACGGCGCTGGCTCCTTGGCCTGTTGCGAAGACGGCGCGGTGGGCTGTCTTTTCGATGTACTTTAGGACTTGGGATTTGGCTGTTCCTGGGTCACCGAGGAGGAGAATATTGATGTCGCCACGAATCTTGTGCTTTCCTTGGGCTTCTTTGCTTACACCACCGAACAAAGAGAGCGCAACAGCAGTCTTGATGTCGGTGTGGCCGTAGATACTAGGGGCAATGGAGGCAATGATCTTGTCGACTATTTGAGGATCACGAGACAGTGCGCGGATGTCGCGCTCGTCCTCTTCAGTGAGACGAAAGCCAGCTAACTGATCATGCGACTGTACTACATGGTTTGCTTCGAGAATCGTAGCAAAAACTGGGAAGCCGTTGCGATTGTTTAGCTGCGCATCGTAATTATTTCGGTAGATGCCTGTTACTTCGATCTCTTCTCCTGGCTTGGCTGAATCGATCAGATCCCATAGGAGAATGACTTCTCTATGTCTGGGTAGACGGCCAGCTGGTACTGTGCCCGGTGACTCCTGAAGGGTGAGCTTTTGGTAGTTGCGGTAGATCGTTTTCTCCGAGTTGAGGGTAAAGGGGCCTCTTGACTGGCAATTCTGGCAATATGAGATGCGGACTTCAACGTTCGACTCTTGCTGGAAAGGACCTAGTGTGACACCGCACTTTGTGCAGTCAAAGCGAACATACTTGAGCTGCGGGAAGACGCCTGATCGTCGAGTTACCACACCAGTAACGCGTACCAAACAATTGAGATGTGTTTGACGGAGTTGACGAAGAGTGTAGTGTACTGGTAGGTCAGAAATACGGACGTGGATCTCTGAATGGATACGCTCGTAGTCTGGATAATGTAGCAGTGTGACGTCCATCGCCACTTGATCGAAAATCTTAAGCACTTCAGCTGGAGCATTGGCAAGGAAATACGCTAGGATAGCCTTTGATGCTGAAAGATGGTCGTATGAGACTTCCAGAGACTCTGCGTTAACCTCTCCCAACGTTCGGACTCGCGTACCGTAGACGGAAGTGCCATTGTCGTCTGTGTATTCCGTGAGGAAGGATTTGAACTCCCTAAAGATTGTTCGGTAGACAGCCGGAAGTGCAACCCAATCGGTCAAGCTCGAAGCCTTGACGTCTTGAAGAGTCTCTAGCGAAAGCTCCTCGTCCATAATATCTTCACCCATCTCTTCATCCTCTTGTTCTTCATCGTAGTGGTGTCTCCGACGCCTTGGCTGTCTTGTAAGGTCCATCTGTGCATCGTCGTCCTCATCTTGCAAGAAAGCAGCTGGCATGCGGCGCCGTCTCGCCAGTTCTCTGTCGCGCTTGTTCAATCGAGCTTCAAGCTGTCTTCTCGTAGCCATGTCCAGATCTTCGTATTCACCCTCATCGTCTAGGTCTGCTCCCGCGTACGCATCATTGTCACGCACTCTATAGTCGCGCTCGAAGTTGTCTGCGAAGAGATCGATCCCATCTTCGTCTTCGGCCATCTCGTCTGCATCGTCAATGTCGCCGATTAGATCGCGGTCTGGATCTAGTCCATCGTCGTCTTCGTCGTCTAGAGGTAGCATTGGTGGAGAGGATGGAGGCGCTATATGATCTCAGTACTGAGTTCTGAAAGCACATTGGAGAGACTTACGGCTTGATGGCGGAGCGGCAGAGGAAGAGGGGATGTCATCTTCAGGCTCTCTTGATCGCTTGCGCCTGTTCTGGCCCGCTGGGCCTCTGTTCGCCGCAGACATGTTGGGTCGAAGTGGAGAGCTGAAGAAAGATTAGTCTTCTATGTTGCCAAGACCTTGTTATGCCCCTGAATTGTGAGAATACCTCATTGGTGTTGATTACTCCCTTGTTTCGTCAAGGACGAGAAAAGTTGCTGAGGAGAAGCTGCTGTCTGATAATCTTTGAAGTGAATGATGTAGAACGGGCAGATTATACCGAGGGGACAGAAACCGCGTCGAACCGCGACTTCGCGTTCGGTACGCGCGGGATGGTACTCATGGCCAACCATAGTAAAGTGGTCTTGGCACTAAGCTCCGGCCCCGAGCTTCATACAAACGATAATCCCTGGAGACCACTTTCATGTTCAGTTATGGATACCTCACAGGAAATTAACCATGACAACGCCGATGCCAATGGCTCGGCTCCACATGATGCGCGCAAGGAGAGCATCTCCCAAGCCTCACATAATTCGCAGACCGCCTCCGACTTCATTGACAGCCAACTCCAACTCGAAGCTGACGCGCGCGAAGCATTGCCATACGCCTTCGACCACTGTACCCAACCACTAGGTCCTCTTCGCCAGATCCTGTTCTCCTGCCTTACTTGTAATCCGCCTCCCGAGTCACCATCCGATCATTTTACCCCAGCTGCCGTTTGCTACTCATGCTCAATCGCATGCCACGGCGAACATACCTTGGTCGAGCTTTTCAATCGACGGAACTTCACTTGCGACTGCGGGACCACAAGACTACCCGCAACCTCACCATGCACTTTGCGCATCGATCCTGCCACGGGTATGAAGGGACCTGTCCACTCTCAAGCTCCGGCTGAAGGCAATACCTATAATCAGAACTGTAAGAATCGTTTCTGCGGATGTAGCGAAGTCTATAATGCAGAAGAAGAGAAAGGGACTATGTTCCAGTGTCTGGGGTTGGCTGGTGAGGAGGATGGGGGATGCGGCGAAGACTGGTGGCACCCTGAATGCGTAACTGGGCATGGAAGAGAATGGTCCAAAGAAAAGGTGCGGTTAAAGGAAGAGGCGATCAAGTCTTCTAACGAAGGCGAGAACATCGAAGATGCAGAGTCTTCAGACCTTCTGCCTCCAGAGTTCCCTGAAGAAGATAGCTTCGATACCTTCATCTGCTACAAATGTGTAAATACCAACCCCTGGATCAAACGATATGCAGGGTCAGCGGGCTTCCTGCTTCCGATATGGAACTTGCCATCCAACAATAAGGGTCTGCCAGCCAATGACATGAAGGAAGAGGAAGACAGTGGCCTTGCTGAGTACCAGGCTACCCAAGCCGAGGCTACAGTAATGCCTATTATATGGAAAGAGCCCGCAAATGCTGAAACGAGTGGTACCAACGAGTACGATGAGGAGCCATCGTCTTCCAGCAACGATGTAGGCAGCTCCAAAAAGCGCACTGCGGACGAAGCTGAGCTTGGCTTATCGGATTCTTCAAGTAACAAGAAGAGCAAAGCTAACGGGCATTATCACGACTTTTTGCCTGACGCTCGACCTGGGTCTTTCTCTCTCTTTTGCAAGGAAGACTTCCGCGAGCGCTTCTGCCGTTGCCCAGATTGCTATCCTCTTCTCAAGAAGCATCCACAATTGCTAGAGGAAGAGGAATCATACGAGCCACCACTTTCTGAAAGTGGCGGTGAAGGAGGAGAGAGCGTAGGGACAGGGAGCTTACTCGACAGGGCAGAAGCTGCACTGAGTAACGTGGACCGGGTGAGGGCTATCGGTAAGTAACAAGCAACAGATATATAGACAATTCGATAGGGAGTCTGACTAGCTGCCAGAGGGTGTCATGGTCTACAAACACCTCAAAGACAAAGTCAAAAGTTTCCTGCAGCCATTCGCAGAAAGCGGCCAGACGGTCGGAGCCGAGGACATCAAGGCTTACTTCGAAAAACTGAGAGGGGACGAACAGGCTATTAAAGCGGCTGCGGTCGCTGGTGCAAGTGAAGGAGGAGATGGGAGTGGTGACAATAGGAGGGAGCAGAGTGGTAAGTTATTCGCTTCTGTGTAAGAGGAGAGTAGGTGCTGATCGGATGAACCACTAGGCTACTGAAATCTTCGCATGTATGAGTGTGGCATGGATTTACAAGAGGTCGAGTATTGTAATCGGCACTAAGCTTTAGACATCAAGATAGGGCAATCCGAGATATCTATCAGTGTTGAAAGTGGCCTGCGTGCCAAGGATGACTAAGCCTTGGCATGCTGACTAAGTCTTAGCATGATGACTAAAGTCTTGGCATCTTGGTATGCTGAGTCAGCACCACTGTACATAGATCGCGCGTGTAGCACTTAGACACCTAACAAGTAAGCGTTCTACCCTATATTTTTTGACAGGTTATAAGCCCGGACGTAGGGTATTAGTACTAAAGACCTCCTATAAGCCTCGCTACGAGCCTTCTATTACTCAGCTAGTCTAGGGATCGTTGCGCTATCCTATAGGACCTCCACGTGCGAAACGGTCTCTACAGACACCAACACCAACCTCCGTACACTGAGCACTGCTTAGGGGCGTATAATAGTTAGTTAGGGGCAGCTTAGCAGCAGAAAGCTTCGGTTGGGAGACTAGGATACTAGCAAGCTTGCTGGTAGCAAGCTCGCTAGCTTTTAGGCTCCTAAGCTAAGTAACGTCTGCCCGTACGGAAATAATAAAATAATCCGCCGCTATACTCTATTTAGCTGGTGCTAATTCCGCCTGTAGAACGCTTATTAAGATATTAGGTTAGGACGTATATACGTCGTTAGCTTATCGAAGTTTTCGGTAGCTGGGAATCCTAACCTCCTCAACTCTCACTAATTATATTATTACGATATAGGTAAATAAGCTAACTTACGGGAAATCTAAACCCCTATTCGGTTTAAGACTCTAGCTACCGAACGCTATCTATAAAAACTCTGTATATAGAGCGATCTAGGAGGTTTCTTAACCTCCTAGATCCTAGTCAGGCCTACCGTATATAAATAAGACCTCCGTTATTTCGTCTTAATCGAGCGAAAGGTAATCAAATATTACCCCTAAAGTCTAACTAGGGGAGAGGTAATTATACGAAGTCCTTAAAGTCCTACTAAGGTAATCAAACCAAATCCTTAAAGTCTAACTAAGGTAATTAAACTAAGACCCTAAAGTCTAACTAGGGTAATTAACTAACACCCCTAAAGTCTAACTAGGGGAGAGGTAATTAAATAAAGCCCCTAAAGTCTAACTAGGGTAGTATATAAAAAGACGGGTAAGACTAGTACGGAACTTTAAATATAAGTCCTATACTACCCTATATCTATCCTTCTTTATTCGTCGCAGCGATACTAAACGCTCTTAATACTATAAATAGCAGCGAATTACTTAGAAGCTTAAATACTATACCCTCTAAGACTTCCTATATACTATTAAATCGATCTGCTTAGACCTTTCTAGACTAGACGATAGCGATTAAAGCGAGTATTATCCTCTATCCGAATCTAATAGTAGTATAATATTAGGTTAATCTACCCTAGAATCCGCTATCGAGCCTAATTTCAGCTCTCTATTCAGATACCTTATAAGCCCTATAATTAACGTAAGACTTATAATAATTATCGAGCGATCCTTATCACCGCTAATACTATCCTTAGACTCTGAACCTAAACGTAATAATAGGTGATACTATCTCCGTCTTATAGGGCTTACTAGACCGTATTAAACTGCTATTAGGACCTAGTAATTATTAATAATAGTATTTATAAATAAAGGACTTCCTTCGACTAGTAAACCTCTTTACCTATATCAAAACTAATTATACTAAGCCTATAACGGAAAAGGAAGTATAGAAGTAGGCGAATATAAAGATCCTTACTATTCTATAAAGTCGATACGAAATTAACCCCTATACTAAAATTAAGGACTATACTACTACTAAGAAGGCTTAGACTAAGCTGGTAGAATTTAAGCCTAAAGGCTCCGGAATCCTTAATTCTACCTTACGGAAGTTCTACGCTCTTAGCGTTACTAACTGTAATAATAACGCTTAGGCGTACGCTAATAAGTTCTAGGGTACCCTATAGGAGATTAAGAACCTATTAAAAGACTTTAAGATTAATAATAACTATAAGATCTTTTAGTTTTACTCTAGCTTACTGCTAACCTACAGCTCCTATATTAAGACGTATAACCAAAACTACGATATATTTAATAATAATAAGATAGCGAAATTTAGCTTAGATTACGCTATTACTCGCTTTCTTAACTCTGTAAATAATTCTACTAATTCTTCTACTTAGGCGTTGGCAGCCCTACTAAGCTAATATACCCCGTAAAGTACGTAGGCGCTAGTCGCTACTAGGAATATTAAATACTGTGTTTAAGCTAGAGCTTATACAGGTAACTCTCGCGTTATTTACTAAACTATAAAATACTACACCTACTATAAGAAGGACTATTATAATAAGACTAAATATAATAATCTCTACCCTAAGCGGAAGAAGCGGGACCACCGGACCAGCTAGGGGAGTAATAATAGCACTAAATATAATATACGCAGATATAGTAAAGGTAGACGTAGCAGGTGTAGAGGCTATAAAGGCGGTAGTAACTCTAACTCTAAAGACTACTAACCTCCTAGCGGTTCTATAGGCTTCGTATTTAGTATAATTACTAATTCCACCGCCCTATAACGGAAACTAACTACTAAATCTGCTACTAAGTCCGCCGCTAAGTCCGCTGCTATAATAGCAGAAGCTTACGCGCTCTCCGCCTAAACCGCCCTTACCTATCTCTAGATCTTCGATAGCGGATGCACCTAATATATAACGTAGGACCGCTTAGTATTTTAAAACTATACCCCGTTTCCTAGGCTTAGGCGCCCTATTAGTAGCCTAAATAGCTCCTACTACGCCTCCGGTTTCGGTATAATATATCTTAAGTGTATAGTTAACGGTACTAAGAGAACCTTAATTTTAGATAACGTTTAGTATATACCCTAAAGCAGCTATAATCTAATCTCCTAAGGATAGCTGGAGGATTAATAATATCCCCTAAAATTCGTGCCGAACGGTATTATTATTAGCGAGTACGGTATTACTTTTAAACGCTATCCAAACCGTCTATATATCCTCGAAATATAGTAAGAGGCTCCTCTATACCTTACCGCTATTAACGCTTTGGAATCCCTAGGTATTAATTAGCTTATAGGCGACTAAGATTCCGCCTAAGACTCTAATAATTCTAAAGCTAAAGAACCTACTGCTGAGGAACCCGCTGCTGAGAAGACCGCTAGCGGAACCGCTAAGCTGTCTAAGCTAAAGTCTAAATCTAAGCTAATTAACGAAGAGATACTTAAGATATAGTATACTCGCTTAGGATATATTAGGCGCTAGAGTATTCTAAAGCTTACTAAAGTCTCTAAAGGAATAGATCTGACCGCTCCGCCCCCGTAGGAACTATACGAGCCCTATATAGTTACTAATATAAAGCGGTTACCCTATACGAGGCCGATTAAGCCTAGTCGCTAGTAGAACGACCTAATTTATAGTAACCTCTAGGGTCTATTCTAGTCGACTTATAATAGCTACTAATACCTAGTTATGTTTTTAGATAATAAGACCCTCCGCTCCGCTGTCTTCTTACTCTGCGATAAGTCCGCTAAGTTAGTGCTGGACGCTTTCCGTATATACGCTAATTAAACAGAATATAATAACTGTACTATTATACGGTTACGAAGCGACTGCGGCACTAAGTACGATAATAGTATAATACTAGAATACCGCCTATCTAAGGGTATTATATAGGAACCAACCGTGCTAGGCACCCCTTAAATAAATAGTAAATCCGAACGCCTTAGGCAGACTCTTTAGAAGATGGCTAGTATAATACTAAAAGATAGTAGGCTCCCCGAAAAGTTCTAGGGAGAGCTTATACTTACTGCTAACTACCTCCGTAATTATTAACCTATAGCGGGGCGGGATACTACCCTATATAAAGCCGTTACTAGCACGCCTCTGCGACTCTCCTATCTCTAAGTAGTAGGACAGAAGGGCCTCTACTAGTATTAGCAGGCCCCTATAGTAACTTAGAAGAAGTATAAGGATTAAGCTTTCTATATAAGACTTATAGGCTATAAGGGCGAATACGCCTATTATATACTCCTACCTAGCGATTATATCTAGGTATACGATAATATTAAATAGCTAGATAACGTCCCTACTAATAGCGAGAGTAACCCTAATTAGTAGCGACTAGACGCTGCTGGACTTACTTAACCGAAGCCGAAACGCGCTAAGTTAGTAGCGCCGTCGTTAGGGGAGAAGAGCTATATTAACCCTAAAGTCGATATTTTCCTTAGTACTATTCGCTAGCGTTAGAAATCTCCGATACCGCTATCTACTATATTATCTAAGCAGTTAATACCAACTTCCTCTAAGTTAGGCGATAAACTCGTTACTACCCCTATATAGGATAAGGCGCTATCTCTAGAAGCGCCTTAACTAAGGATAAGTCCCCGAGTAACTCGATCGATAACTAGTTAGTAATAACCACAGCTACCGCCTACGCTACTAGGATCGCAAGCGGTATAATATTAGTACCTAGAACTTAGGCTAGACCCCTTAGCGCTGCTATCCTAAGCTAATTCTTTTAAGCCGTACGAACCACAGAGCTATACAGAAGCGAAGAAGGATCACTAGAGCTCTAAGTAGTAGTAGGCGATAAAGGATAAAGTTAACTCCCTTACCTAGAATAAAACCTAGAATCTTACTAAGCTGCCTGCTAACTGCTAACCCCTTAGAGGGAAATAGGTCTATAAGCTTAAACGGGGCCCTAACGGCGAGATTACTCGCTATAAAGCCCGCTGGGTAGTCTGTAGTTTCGAGTAACGAAAAGGTATTAATTATTATAAAACTTTTACCTTAGTAGTTAAGCTAATAAGCTATAAAGCTATCTTCGTAATTACTACCGCCTAGGACTAGGAATTAGAATAGATAGACGTTAAGACCGCTTTCCTCTATAGGGACGTAGAAGAAGATATTTACGTTATACAGCCCGAAGGCTTTATTCTATATAGTAAGGAAGGCTTAGTCTATAAGCTGAAGAAGGCGCTCTACGGCCTAAAGTAGTCGCCTCAGGTTTGGTATAATACCCTATTAATATACCTTAAAGAGCTTAGTTTCGAACCCCTCTCAGCTAACCTTAGCGTCTTTACTAACGGTACTACGATTATTACTATCTATATAGACGATATCCTTCTTATAGGGCCTAGCAAGTCTTAGATCTAGGACCTAAAGGCGAAGTTTTATACCTAATTCGAAATAACTAATCTCAGCCCGTGCACCTACTACCTAGGGATAATAATTACTAGGGATCGGGCTAATCGTATTATTCGCCTCAGCTAAGCAGGCTACGTTAAGAAGTTTATTCGAGACTACGGTATATAGGATACTACTAAATTAACCCCTACGCTAATAGGTAATAAAAAATATTAGGTAGCTAATAAGGACTATAAGGCTACTAACGCCTTCCGAACCTAATACTAGTCCGCAGTTAGGTTATTAATATACGCTATAATAGGCACTCGCCCTAATATTATATACTTAGTCTCCGTTGTCTCCTAGTATAGCTCCAACCCGAATAATAAGTATTAGAAGGCGGTAAAACGGATCTTCCGCTACCTCCGCTCTACTATTAACCTGCAGCTTATATTTAGGGGAGCTCTAAAGCTATTATTAGGATATACTAATATAGACTAGGCGGGTGATTAAGATACCCGACGATTAACTTCTAGGTACGTCTTTAATATCGGTAGCGGCGCTATCAGCTGGTCTTCTAAGCGATAACCTACTATTATACTATCCTCGTATAAAGCCGAATATATTAGCTAGACCTAGGCTATAAAGGAGGCTATCTAGCTACGGAACCTCCTAGAATAACTTAATACTAATATCGACTCCTTAGAGGTAGTAGTAATCTTCTACGATAATTAGGGCGCTATAGCCCTAGCTAAGAACCCTTAATTTTATACCCGAACTAAGTATATTAATATTAACGTCTATTTTGTTAGGGAGTAAGTCGCTAAAGAAGCGGTTAAACTAATCTATACCCCTACTTAGAAGATAGTCGTAGATAGCCTAACTAAGGCCCTACTAAAGGACCGTTTTATCCCCTTTCAAAACGCTATTAGCCTAGAGAGCCCGCTATAAGTTCTAATCTAGGGGAGCCCTTAATATTACCGGCGCCTTCTATCTAGTTAGAAATACTATGTTTTAGGGTTGCTAAGCCCTATTCGGGTACTCCTATACTAAGGCTCTAGGGGATCTATACGCCCTCAGCCGCTCCCGCGTTTAATTATAGATCCCGCAGAGCCGTAACTCCGCAAGCTCCGCAATATATAAGAATTACTACTATTATTTAATAACGCTATACCCTATTATCGATCCCTTCCGTAGGGTGCTCCGCCCTATACCTAAGGCCCTCTGTCGCTAATATAGGGCTGCTAAACCCTATATCGTAACCCTTATTACCTATAACACAGCGCGGCTGGTCTAATTACTATAAGCCTAGAATTAACTACTGCTCGGTATAAGGGCACTCCGCAGCGCCTATAATACTAACTCTAATATAGCGTAGCCGCCTTAGAAGCTCGCTAGGACTCGCAGCCGCTGCCGCTGCCGCTTTATAAAACTTTCCAACCGTCCCTATCTATCCTACGGCCTTTTATTAGCTGAAAATTAGCCTACACAGCTTCTGTAGGAAATAAAATATTTAAATAACCGTAAAAGTACGAAAAACGGAATTATTAATAGGCTGCTACTAATTTTAACCTATATATACCTTGCTGGCGTATACTTCTAGGGGGTTGGCCGCCCGAATTACGGCGTATAGATAATCTGATTAGTCTGTGCCCTAGAGTAACTAGCTGCTGGACCTAGAGACGTCTTAATTGATCGCTTATTACGAGGAGGGGAGTGCTGTTAGGTAGATCTTGCTTACTTGTGCGAAGGGGAGTGTTGAAAGTAGCCTGCGTGCTAAGGATGACTAAGCCTTAGTATACTAACTAAGTCTTAGCATAATAACTAAAGTCTTGGCATCTTGGCATGCTGAGTCAGCACCACTGTACATAGATCGCGCGTGTAGCACTTAGACACCTAACAAGCAAGCGTTCTACCCTATATTTTTTGACAATCAGGGCTAAAACGGAGTTTTAAAGGCCTACAAAGGAACAATTTTCCCACACTAACATTTCCAGCGCGCATGGTGTTAGCATTAGCAGCGCTCGGAGGACGTAGTCTGTATGGCTGCCCCTTCTGCGCACAAAACACTGAAAATTTACAATCACCTTCACTTTGGCTAAACCTCCCACAACTCGAGTTCCCTTTTTACCCACCCAAGCCATTCCGAGCGTCATCGCCGCATCGCTAACGATTTATGACCGTATTACGGCTCCACGAAGCGCAACTCAAAGTCTAGAGGAACTATGCAGTCGTAATGAGCGATGATGCAGGGGCAGCAAATCTAATATTGAGCGAAAAGAAATCTCAGCTCGTGCATGAACCTGTGGCCTTGCGTAACAGTATTGCAAGCTAGAAAAAAGTCAGAGGCGCCGAGGCCCCTAGGAGGGGAGAGGGGCCGGGCACAGGCATAGACGCATGCCATTTTCACGACGATATTGAGCGACAGTGTTGTTGATAGGGTGGATGATAAGATGTGGACGGTGGGACCATGGAATAGGATGATGTAGGTTGAGGTGAGCGTTCAGAATAATGTGATGCTTGGTAGGTTTGTGTTTTTGCTTTTCACGGCTTGATGTAACGTTAGATAAGTCTACCATGGGAAGCGAAGCAATGTCGTATATTGCAGTATATGATAAGCTGCAGGGCTCGCTCATTCATGCGCAATCAAAAATGCTGGTAGAACCGCCTTTGGATCATGCCGTGGACTTGTCCGTGGCACATTTAACTTATATCAGAGACAATCGCGAACAGAGGTTGCGCTTTCTCTGCGAGATTTTGGGACTGGGAAAGGTTGGCATACTGCATGTAGTTGAAGGGACTTAGAAACGCTATCTCCATGAATGTAAAGATCCTATCCTAATATCTGTTCCAACGAAAAACGACGAAAGCTGATCAACAGCCAGGATATTGACAGCCTCATTCCCAAGCTTTGTTGATTAGGAAAAGCTAGATGTAACACGGCTATTGAGCTTCAAATTGTAAGGTAATGTACCTTTTCTGTCTAAGGAACATTTACTATCTGCTTAGTCTCATTTGTCACTTCCGAATACATGCCATCATGTTGTCGCGACAACCTCTAAGATGCCAGCAAGCTAGGTAGCTTGAACGCTCAACTACACTGGGTATTACGACAAGTAAAGATGAGGCAGCAGTATCATCGAGGAGGTCTTAATCTTGTTGTTGCGGAGTGCTATCAAGTTCGTATACCTGCTCGCCGGTCGCTGATACGCTAATAGTTTTACCATCTTATTCCCATTGCCTTCCATCGAGCATGAATCAAAAGTGTGGCCGATATGCTAGAGCATAGTATATGCTGCGACCATCCCTCTCCACGTAATGAGGCATGAAGATTCGCCAAAAGAGGGGTGAGGCCGCTTCGGTCGCTTCCGAGGGTGGGCTCATTGTCTCTATGTTGTGATATGACAAGTACTGTGTGAACTTTGTAATAGTGCTAGCGAAGATGGATCAATATTTTTACATTTATGTTTGGGACGCGCTTATATGCTTGACCGTGATTACAGAAGGTTGCATTGTATATTTTAATGAGGGAGCCGCAGTCCAATAAACATTCAAAGCTGTCCGTAATTTCCGCTGGCAACACTTTGCTTAATCTACATTAACGACATGAGATAAAGCAACAACATATCTCCAGGGCTTGTTTCTACAGCCTTATCTCCCTGAGCTGATGTTCTTCAGACCCTCGCGCCACCTCGACCTTGGTGGATTTGCGGATCCGAGTATCCTCCGGGGGGAAAACAGCAACACTCTCCGGCTCCGCCTCACAATTACTCCAAGCTAGCTGTGGGCCTGACCATGGCTTTTGCAGCTCAAATTCTTCGCGACCGTCTCGTTGAGGGTTGGAATCGTTGTAGGCAGGACGGAGGTTGGAGGTACTACCCAATTTCTCGTGGTGGCTAGTGGAGGTAGTGGTCCTCGTCAAGCTTCTGAGACCTTTGAGTGACGTTGCAAGGAGAGCAGAGATAGGCCCCTTCATATGACCAATGGTGGCGGCTGTGGTGGGCATACAGCATACGATTATACCTGCAGTCGCCTCGACGATACTAGGCTAGTAAGCGACTATCGTAGGCAACAGTTCGGTACTTACCTAGTGAGCCATGTAGGAATGGTTGCCCACGTCCTGTCCGTGGTGTGATTCAGTGCAACTCGGTAATACAAGCCAATGATACTTGAAATGCAGGCACTGCACCTTTTTAGCTCTTTGCCGAAACATATGAAAGAGTGGATATTACATGAAGCCGGTCAGGAACATTGCTGACACGCCAAGCTTCCTTCGAAAGGACAGTTGTAGAGACCAGACCGCTGGAAGAGGAAGTACAATCAGATACAAGTCGCTCACCACACTCACAGCTCCGATTACTGTCGACAGAGGTTGTGCCTTCGAGCACTGCGGCGATGCTAGTGCTGTTATGTATGCGATTTGACTGTGTCCATGCTTAGGTGAACACAGGATAGCAAAAGCAAACATAGAAGCGAAGTAGAAAAGTCCAGTCACTATCATGCCACCAAAAGCCAAATATCTGAGCCATCGGAGCAAGCCGAAGATCTCGAGGTAGAGAACGAAAAGCGAGATTTTGATAAACCAAAGACAAGGTCCGTAGATGGAAACAATGATAAGTGACAGCTGATGGTTCATTATCAGTAATTAGTCCAGGAGAAAGTCTTATTAGATGTAGCGACAATATACCAATAATTGTTCTTTCGTGAAGGCCCGGATGGTTATGTCCCACTGGTGCAGCCCGTACGCGCTTCCACTGACGGCTTATGGAATTTAGCTCAAGCTCTGAAGTAGGAGCTACGATAAGACTTACCTGCGACAGAAAGACTGATATAACTGATAGCCGCGAGCTAAATCGTCGTGTCAGCTTGTCTAAAATCACAGTTTGGAGCAGTCCTACTAGGCCAAGGGTACATGTTACTGTACTCATAGCATCAGCATGAACAGTGTTCCTGGCAAATATTGCTACGACCGTGGAACTTACAATCATCCCAGGTTCTCTTTTTCTTGAGGATAATTTTGGCATAGAAACGCAATGTAGCGAAGATAAGGATTAAAGACAGACAGATACCAGCCGTAATGTAGAGCTTTGATGCTATCGAAGGAGGGTGAGCGAAATCCGAATGCTGTCCAGGTGGCAAAGGAGAGATAGGCTGATCCAGAAAATCCGAGGGACTCGATGAAGCCATTGTTGTATGGTATGAAACAGATCTAACAATTGGGCATAAGGACAGGGAACTGCTCGGAATTTAATTGTTACCAATCGACTAAAAGATCACAAAGTTAAATATTAATGTCATGGGGATTCTTGCTTTCAACTGAGACGTCAAAATCTCCTAATGCAAGAGTGATGCAATGACCAACAGTCTTGCCGCACAGATGCGTGAATATTATTCGCATGCGGTGAAGTGTCAATGGTGGTGTAGCAGTCCTCTCGGCGCCAACCACATCTTTTGGGCCAATCAGGTTCTGCAATTGCCATGTGGTCCCGAAAAGCAATACCGATATATCACACTCGAGCTAGGATTACTCGGGAAGATTCCCGAGGACGATGTGACGGCCCCGCCCGCCTGCACGCTTGTGTGTTCGAGGTTGCAATCGTAGGCGCACAGGCGATATTTTAGGAAGCGATCTTCCCGTAAGCGTCCTGCACCTTGGCGTCCTTCGTCTGCGAGCAGCATTCATTGGTCGCTGGCAGCATTGGGGCTGATGCCTACGATCGATCGGCCATGCACAACAAGAGATAGCTATGTTGCATGCATTAGCGATCGTACAAAAGCTTCCTTATCTTGTTTCATACTCCGAAATTCATGCGCTAGCATGCTCACAGCTTTCAGGGTGGGTGGCTTTAAAGCTCCATTGGGGCAGAGTCGTGCCAATGCCAATGCCCATGGGAGTCAAGTCACGGTCGGGCGTTCCCCAGCTGACTGTCGATCCGTTGAGAGTGGATGGCAGCTGCGTGACAATGTCATTGATCTACTTTACGGGAAGTAGAGAGTGATTCAATTCGAGCAGAGCTATATTTAGTGGTAGTGAAAGTGTAATATTTCGCGTCCTACGTGATACATCTTGCAGGGCCGCGGACAATTCATACATTGAGAATAGCTAACAAGCAAGTGGTTGATTTAGCTGATATTCATTGCTATGAATGAGTGTCTACTTTTTGGAGGACTTCCTGCTAAATATGGTGGTCAAGTTGCCAAGGCGCTACTAACGATCGCTACTGCTAATTCTATGCTAACAACGTTAGCTCAACCAATAATGTCCGTCAGCTTTTTTTCTACGGGAATAGAGCTACGCCGCTTTCTGGCACTTTACCTTTCTATCTGGGGGAGCCGACTGTTCTTGCCGTGTCCACGACTACATTGGCGGTCAGGAAAAAAGCCACCTACGTGGCTTATGGGTGCGAGTGCTCATCACTCACACACAGTGATTGGGATTCTCCGCCAATCACAGAAAGAGAGCCCACACCGATGTGGGCACAATGATACCTGACAGAACTCTCCAAGCCTACTACTTTTATGATTTGTGGCTAGAGGCGCAGGGGGAAGGCACACCGAATGCTTTTCAGTTTTACTATCTAATTGTACACCTACCTTGACGGCTCAGCTGGGTTAAGATGCATGTGATCATTAGCGACAGAGGTATTGTTAGCTCAAAATTGAGTCCTCTGCAACCTGTTCCTTGACGCTTCACTTTGCGAGATACACCTGCGTTAATACACCATGGCGCTTCCATACCTTGGAATTCCTCACCTTGCCATAATGTTCTATCTCCCACTTTTCATCCTGAGTCTTCTTTGTAAGCTTTGCTTCTGGTTTAAATTCTTATACCTACAGCGTGCATCCTTGTCCCCAATTCCGGGACCGAAATGGGCCTCCTGGACCAGGCTCTGGCTGGTGAAGACGCTTGCCTCAGGGGAATCTGCCAGCATATTTGTCAACGTCAACAAACGCTACGGTAGGTGGCCGACAAATTCACGTTCAAATCACTGACTTGAGCAGGGACTCTTGCAAGGATAGGGCCAAAGCACCTGATCACCAGCGACCCAATTCTTACGAGGAAAATACTGGCGGCGCGGTCGGGATACACTCGGGGTCCATGGTTTGATTCGATCAGAATTGATCCTCACACCCCCAATATTGTTTCAGAGAGAGACGAGAAGAGCCACAATCGCCTTAGATATAAGCTGTCAGCTAGTGTAAGGGCTTGCCGATAAGCATTTCTCAAGATGCTAACGGCAGTGTCTTAGTATAACAGCAAGACCATAACTGCCATGGAGGCGGTAATAGACGAGCAACTCCTCGATTGGCTTCATCGAGTCGATACGTCTTGGGTATCAGATCCAAAGACATTTCGATCGTTCGACATTGGCAAGAGGATCCAGTTCCTGACAGTGGATATTATCACTAAGATCTGCCTTGGTACGGCTCTTGGCTGTGTTGCCAGCGACAGTGACAAATATGAATTCTTGGCAACGGTACAGCGGGGGAACTCAGTTTGCCAGCATTTTTCTGTAATCCTGGAGCTAAACAGCCTAATGTTTTACCTGACGAAATTGCCTTGGCTTGGATCCCTTCTAGTGCCAAAGGCCACGGACAGCTCTGGTGTCGGTCGTATCATGGGTGTAGGTTCGTTCTATCATGGTCAAGAGGCGCTGAGATAACACAATCATAGCTTGTCCAGTCTGCCGTCAAAGGACGAGACGCTACCGGAATCAGTGGCAAAAGCGACATGATAAGCTCTTTTCTGGAGAAGGGTGTGCCCCAGCAACAGGTTGACGCTGAATTAGTTATTGCGTTGTGAGTCAGGCCGGGCTGTGTCTTTCCGTAACCGTATCTAAACAAGAATAGGGTCGCAGGCTCCGATACTACGTCTACGGCTGTTCAGAGCACTTTGCTGGCAATAATCTCGAACCCTAGAGTATACCAGACCCTGAAGTGTGAAATACAGACTGCTGTTAGGGTAAAGCATGTAACATGTCCAATTCGAGATTCCGAAGCGAAACAGCTTCATTATCTGCAAGCTTGTGTCCTTGAAGGTCTTCGGAGGTTTCCACCACTGAGTCAGCTCCGTGAGCGTATGGTTCCCCCGGAGGGAGACGTCATCGAAGGTTACCGTGTCCCAGGAGGTACGTTCATCGGCCTTAACGCGTGGGGCACGCAGCTTGACGGGGTCTATGGGGACGATCCAGAGGTATTTCGACCCGAGAGGTGGTTGGCAACGGACAAAGACCGATTGAAAGTAATGCACCAAACGCTCGAGTTGGTCTTCGGCCATGGTTCCACTAAGTGTCTTGGGATGCCAATGGCCATGATGGAATTGAACAAGATAATATTCGAGGTTGGTTTGCGGAATTCTGACTTGACTCTCGTGTCAGCTGCTAAGCTGGGTGGTCTAGTTGCTTCGGCATTTCGATATCACCATTGCCAATCCTTACAAACCTTGGTCCAGTGTCTGCTACGGTATCTTCTTTCAAAGTGACTTTAATGTCCATCTGACTCGAGCGGACATATGACACAGTTCGAAGCTCTCGAGTCTTGAAGGCCGATAGTGCATGTGATAGCTTGTACTTGTTAGGTCTCCATTGTATTCTCATATAGATTAACGGTGCTTTCCCTTGGCGGGGCTCGATCCAGCGAAGTTTGTACTTGGCACACAACCCTTCTAGAGTATTTGCTTCGGTAACATAAGCTCAGAATGTGCAGCTAAAGCATGCATTGATGTGGGAGACTCATGGTAGCCGCATGTGAAAGGGCGTATGCAGGCTTAGTCAGCATGCATGAGCTGACTCAGTGGCACGTGCAGTGGGTCAATTACCGAACCGAAGATAAAGAATTGGGCCCGTGTTAGGCGAAGCTGCAGCTTACCAGCTGAGCCGTTGTTGCATCGTTGATCAATAGTCGCTCATTTACCGAATAAGTACTACACCAACATCATCGCTTGTTATTGACGTAGGTAGATGGACTTGAAACTTGCTCAGTTCCTACGCTAATGGGGTCTGAACGACGCTAAGTCAAGTATCTAGGATCGACTACTCAGGTACCTTAGGGCCTTAGGCCCCCCTACCGAGACCACGGAATACGAGCCTTATCTGAAACAGAGTACTACCTTCAATCGGCCCCGGAAGTCCACATCACTCCACTCTACGTACTAGCTCAGCCGGAAAGGATCGAGCAGCCATACCTGATCCCTCTATTTCTCATTTTGCCTCTTAGTCGTACAAACCTATGGCTGTTGGACCATTGCAGACCACTTTGCTGGCGTTTTCGGCGATTAGCGTAGTCGTCTACATTCTCCTCACTCGTGTGCTGGAGACCATGCAGGATCCAAGAGAGCCACCTTCAGTGCCAGGGTCCATCCCATACATTGGACATGTCGTGGGCCTCATGCGAAGCAAGTTCAATTACTATGTCCAGCTCAGGTCATTCACGTCTCTACCCGGCTCTATAGCTTTGACGCGTTGGATGATTGCTTACTTTCTACGTAGTCGTCAGAGCTCATTGCCCATCTTTACGATGACAATGCCGGGTCAGAAAATGTACATCGTCACGACACCGGATCTTATACAGGCGATTCAAAAGCAACCGAAAGTTCTTGCTTTCCCTCCCATCGAAGCTAAGTTCGCGTTACAAGTCTGTGGCTCCAGCAAAGACGCACACAAGATCCTAATGAGTAACGTCAACGGCGACGAGGGAGACTGGGGGTTGTCCATGGAAGCCTACGCCGGCATGCGAGCTGCACTCTCGGCTGGTCCAGGTCTTGATGACATGAATAGGGTCATGATCCAAAACATCGCAGCGTCTCTTGACAGTCTGAAACCCTCCCGTGGCTCGCGTACAAAGATCCAACTCGCAGACTGGCTTCGACAAAGTGTGACAGTGGCAACGACCAATTCAGTTTATGGCCCACTGAATCCTTTCAAAGATTCGGCCGTGGTAGACGCCTTTTGGTAGGCTGTTCAAACATCAGTTCTCAAAATGGTCGCAATGCTAATCCCACATCAGGCAATTTGAAAGCAGACTCATGGCTCTCCTCGTCGGAATCCTCCCGTCTCTCACTGCACATAATGGACTAGCGGGCCGTGCCAAAGTTGTCAAAGCGTTTGAACAGTATTTCCAGGCCAACGGCCACCAACAGGCTTCGGTCTTGATGAAGACACGATATGAGACAAGCGCAAATAACGGAATTTCAGTGGAAGACATTGCGCGTTTCGAAGTTGGAGGGGCAATTGCAATTCTTGTCAACACCGCACCCGCGGTGTTCTGGATGTTGCTCCTCGTATACTACCATCCCGGCTTAGTTGGTGAGCTCCGGGAAGAAATTGATAAGATGTTGGCCGAGCGAACCAGCGATGGCGAAACGATCCGGAGCCTCGATATCACCAGCCTCAAAACAAATTGTCCTTTACTCACTTCCACATTTCAAGAAGTTCTTCGTTATCGATCTATGGGCACTTCAATCCGTCAGGTAATGGAAGATACCGTCTTGGACGGTAAATGGCTTCTCAAGAAAGACTGTATGATCCAGATGCCTAGCCGCGTCATTCACAAAGACAATTCCATCTGGGGTTCCGATGTAGACGAATTCAATCCGCGGCGCTTCATGAAAGATGAACCCCAGAAGACACAGAATGGGAGACGACCTAATGCAACAGCTTTCAGAGCCTTTGGGGGCGGCACAACTCTATGTCCCGGTCGACATTTCGCAACCAATGAAATCCTTGCGGTGGTGACGATGTTCATCATGCGGTATGATATGAAGCCCACTACTGGCGAATGGTCTCTACCGACCACGCAGAACACAAATGTTGCTGCAGTAGTCATGGAGCCGGATACAGACGTCGAAGTTGAGATTTCCGTAAGGGAAGGGTTCGAAGAGGGGCAATGGGCATTTGATCTGAAGGATTCAGGAATGGTGTTTGCAGTGGTAGCTGAAGATCGAGCTGAATAGTGAGCTTCATAGTCGGCTGTGAAGGAGTTGAAACGGAAAATGGGCAAAGCGAGCCTTGAAGGTACCACTATTGGTACTTCATCCTGGTTTACCCCATGCTTCTTGAGAGACATAATTCGCACAGAAGATGTGCCAAAATTATGGGATTCCCAATCCTCTCGTGATACGAAGCCTGACAACGGAAAGGCTAGAAGGTTTCCAATGGATCCATATCACGCCCACCACCCAATGAGTGCATTAAAGCGCTCCCTTCCCGACTGCTTTTCCGTTCTCCGAGAAAGCCTTGGTGTGAGCCACATTTGAGTCGTAACGCCGAGCCATAGTCCGTACATTGGGCACATTTCTGTTGAAGTAGACCTGAATGCCAGCAGACGGAGCCTTTGGTCCACCGTCTGAAACAGCTCCCCGTGCTAGCTATGAATGAACGTGATATATGAGAAAATCGGAGTTACATCTCTGTAGACTACAGTGACACCTTGCATGACCTAACCTTGGTAGTCTAAAGGTTATCGGCAAAAGGATGAATTCAAGTAGACCCAATTGAACCTGAACCGCGAAGAAAGATTCGTAAGGCTTACCTGTGGGAACGCCCTGCTAGCAAGGCGTTGAAATCCATACGCCGCATGCACGCTCCCTCCTCCATACCATATCGGTACTCGGCACGATGCCAAGTTTACTGGGAGGGATAGGTACTGTTGCCGATGATCGTTCACGCGGCATCAGATCATGCAGGATATACGAGGTCAGCAAGTTCGAAGCTAGGCAGATTTCCAGCCAGACCATCCCGTATGTTTCATACGGCTGTAAGGTACACACGTCTGCAAGTGACGCATCCCGATGCAACGTCTGAAGGGTGCCTTACCCTCCAAAGAAGGATCCATCCCCTCAATTGTCAAACCTATCAAGTTATCAGGGCGCCTTAGAGAGTCTGCGAGCCCGAGCACCCAGAACCGACTCAAGCGGTGCTATCCAGGGCGGCTGGACAAGTTGAGGGGGGGTGAATCCTTCTGTGTCGCGAAATCTCCTCCAACTAGGACTCACAATGAGCGGATTGCACTGAATTGAGAGTCATGGGCCTTGCAATAACACACATGTTCGGCGCGCCAATGGTAAAAGAAGCATTACAATTGCGCGGACACTTGACCCAGTAGAAATTACAAGCTTGCGGGTTCCTGAAACAGTCCCGGCGGTCAATGGCCCAGAGCTGCGTCTACCAAGAACTTTACACACCCAAACCTTTGTCTTCAATGAATAATTAATACCTTACTTATCATCAAGTTCAGACTCAAAAACTTCGCAATACTTGTCTAACGGTGCAGACTTGCACTACTCTGAGACTCGCAGCTCTAGAGGTACACACCTTCCACATCGGTACTCTGATTGGGTTCCCACCCCCAACATTCTATCTCCGAACCCCGCCCCGGACGGCTTACTCGCGTCATCACCATGGCCAGATGCAGGCACCAACAGCAACCCAGGCAGGCGTACCTTGCACGACCGCATGAGATCGCTCAATGATGGCGAATTGCAGCAACACGTGGGCTATTATGTATGACGAAAAGGAAACAAGAGCTCACAATGGCAAACACGGCTTACACATACAAGAAGCTCGACAGTCCCGAGGGAGTCGCTCTCGAGGACTTGACTCAATCACTCTCTCCATGGACAGAGGATTGCAAGGCTGAGCCACTACCGGACCAGAGCACATCTCGCCGCCACTCGACGATTCAGATCGTCATTTTCACAATGGTCTCCTCAGTGCTCCTGTTAGTGACTACGCTCAGCCTGGTCCGCGCTGCCTGGTTTGAGAAGCGAGCGACAACTACCGCGAGCAGCAGCAGCACTACCACAGTCCCGCAGTACTTTCAGACTACCCCTGAGATCTTTGCGGGTAAGCTTCTATACACTCAAACGGATCTAGAGTCCAGCACTAATCGAGATCCAAGGTCCAACTGCCACTGGTAGAGTACCGTTCCTTGCCGAGACCAATCCAGCCCCTTTCGGTGCATCCAGATCCTTTGTTCCCAATACGCCCCTCGAGACAGCTTTACCGATTGTTGGAAATACAAACAATGCAAGCATTTTCCAGCTTATGGGCCAATTGAGCCCCTACTTCCCAAATCCGACCGGTTTTGGTGTCAACGAATATCCTCTACCAGCTGGTGCCAACATTAGCCAGGTCCATATGCTTCACCGCCACGGTAGCCGTTATCCAACCACTGGGGCGGCAGCACAAGAGATTGGAACAACTTTGAGTGCGATTGCTGCCAATGGAACAGCCAACTTTACTGGCGCCCTCTCCTTCTTGAACAGCTACTCATACGGGCTTGGAAGGGAGATTCTGGTGCCGGTTGGGCGACAAGAGATGTTTGATTCTGGTGTCTTACATTACTACGACTATGGTCATCTCTATGATACGAGCACCAAAATTATTGCAAGGACTACCACCCAAGACCGCATGTTGAAGAGCGCGGAATACTTCATGGCTGGATTTTTCGGTCTCAGGTGGACAGACAACGCTACTTTGGAGCTCATCATTGAACAGCCTGGATTCAATAACAGCTTGGCTGGCTATTTCAACTGCAACAACTCCAATCTGGCAGTTTCCCAAGGGGGCGTCAACGCTTCCGTGGTCTGGGAGAACATTTACTTGAAGAACGCAACAGCTCGATTCAACGCACTGTCTCCGAGCTTCGACTGGACTATTGCGAAAGTCTACAAGTACGTCTCTCCAAATAGGTGTTATCTGGCGTCTTGCTAATGTGAGTCCCGTAGTGTGCAAACACTTTGCCCCTATGAAACTGTAGCCTTCGGCTATTCAGCTTTCTGTGATCTATTCACCTACGAGGAGTGGCAGGGATTCGAATACTCTATCGACATTAATTTCGCTGGGGGCTATTACTTCCAATCACCAACAGGTCGCGCGGTTGGAATTGGATACGTCGAAGAAGTCCTGGCCAGGTTGACCAACCACACTATAACCAGTGCCACCGCGCAGGACAATATCACACTCGATAATAGTACAGTGACCTTCCCGCTAAATCAGACTCTCTACTTTGACTTCAGTCATGACACGAATATTGCTGCCATCTTGACCGCATTCGGTCTGACCCAATTCGCTCCCCTGCTTTCCCCAACAGCGATCAATCCAAATCGATCGCTCATTGTCTCTCACTTGCAGAGTTTTGCTGCCCGTCTCGATATCGAGATTATCAAAGCACCACAACCCGTAGCGGCGAACCGCACTGAAGTGGGCCCCACTGCTTACACATCTGGGCCGCCAACTTCCTACGTACATTTCATCATCAACCAACGCACTCTTCCGCTCGGTGCAAGCTTCCCAGCCTGCGGTAACAGAACTGATGGGTGGTGCGAGTTACAGACCTTCATCACTATTCAACAGCAATCGCTTGCCACCGCGAATTACGACTATGCCTGCAACGGCAAGTACCCAGCTGTGCCGTATGGGTCCATCACGAATGGGGCGCCTCAGCCTACAGCAACGTGATGGATTGGGATAAAGTGCAGGAAAGCCCGGAGCACAGGACAAAAAGCAAGCTATAATGGAACAATGTGGCATGATAGAAATGCAGTCTACAGGGTATATATAATAAAGTGCAATGCACAAACCGCTGAATTCCAAATGTCAGAGGTATTGGTAAATCGGACAGGGGTGCTAGATGAGAGTTGGTGACAACAGCCGGAGCAGCCTACAAGGGTTCATGGCCCAACTGGTCAAACCCACTGTTGGGAGACTCGTAGGATTTGAACCTATAAACCCCCAAGGAAGATACTTGGAGCCCATGCTCCAGGCCTTGAGCCCACAGATTCTGGGGATCGAGATTTGCAGGATCCACGGGCTTCAGCCTTGTGAGTAGCCCGTTGGTGGGTGTGACCAGCTTGGGGGCGAATATTCCTAAGCAGCCTCGTGGTCATCCTCGGGCTGGATCCTTCTGTAGAAATAGCGCTCGAGCCTTTGACAATAAAGTAGCCACCCATGAATGGTAGAATCATGCAGGAGGGCTTGGGCCGTTTTGAGGTGTTGGATAATGTCAAGCTTGGATGGCTCATACACAGAAGCGATATCATAGAAGAAGGGGTTGACAGGCGTATCCGTGACGTGTCTGAATAGACGAGAGTCGGAAAGCACGGCGAAGATTTGCATCCGATTCTCCCTATTGGAGTGCCGTGTTTTGGGTGCCTGGAATTACCGGTAGAGTGACTTCGGGTGAAATGTGTCTAGTTGGACTTACTTTCATTCTTGTGGCCCTCAATTGCGTGCTTGTTCGATAGTTTTTACTTCATCCTCTACTTCCAGTGCTATCATTTCCTCCAACAATATCAAGGATCAGGCTAACAAGTATGATACTACTTTCTTAAGTATTCGTGATAAAGGTCTAGAGCCCGTTTGGACCTTGCTAACGCTGCTTGGACTGTCTAATTCTGATAGAGTATCGATCAGTAATCGATGATACGTAGAGCTTTGAGTGCTCCGGCCTAGAGGATGACCCTAGAGAAGGCCCTAGGACAGCCTAGGCACAACGTTGTTGGGGTGAACTCCGCCAAGCCCGCCAAACCGCCAAGGCACTACTGATGACCTCAGCGCCTACTAGTTAGCAGTTTTCGGTAGCACCTTTTCTTAGATACACCATACTAGCAAAAGTGCTGCATAACCCATCCTTATTGCTGTGTGCTACATATCACCTTTCAACGTCAAGGCAGCTGGAGGGTCGGCTTAGGGTTTAGCTTAGGGGCGGAAACACTTCCACACGCGATCTCGGAATGAGTTGTAGTCGTATCTTTATTTACTTCTATCAAAATACATTGAACTCAGCCGCCTAAGAAAAACCTGGGCGATTCTATGAGTTTGTCCCCAGAGTCAATTGGTTCGTAGCATAAAGGATACAACAATAGTCGATGTTCAGGACGAGATAACATGCCAAGACCGCTGACATTCTCGTACGAGACGTAACCTCCCCCCACTTCTCGCGCACATTCATTCAACATATGCACTTCTAAACTCTCTAGGGCTTCTCTCAATGGCAGAAGCAGTGGCTGCAATTGGCTTGGCTTCATCTATACTTCAACTTCTCGACTTCAGTGGCAAAGTAGCTGCTCGCTTGAACGAGTTCCAATCCAACAGCCAGGACTTATCTGGCAACCTAAAACCGATCAAGGTTCAACTTCCATTGATTTTGAATGCCGTCAAACGCATCCAGGAGCAAGCACAGGATGAGCTTGTCAGCGAGCCCACCGCTAAGGCTCTTCAGACCGTCATGAAGGACTGTAAGCAAGCTGTGCTAAAGCTCGATGGGATTCTAACGAAGATAATCCCTCCAACGGGGGCCTCGAGCTGGCAAAGAAGGGCCTTTGCATTCAAAAGCCTCGCCTATGACAAGGATATACAACGGACTATCTCTCATCTCGACCGGAACATTAGTGTTCTAACCCTTCATCAAGCTACAGCTACAGCGGAATTGAGTAGAGTCGTCGCTGCTAGCAGTGCTAACCAGTCCCTGACATCAAACGCCACGCCTACATCTTCTCAGCCGCCTCAACGGAAGGCTATCTTCATGGTTCCGTTTCCACGTGACAGTCTGTTTGTTGGTCGAGAAGATGTCCTTGCCAAGATCACGGACGACATGTCCGTTCAACAAGGCCGAATAGCGCTCGTCGGCATCGGCGGAGTAGGCAAGTCTCAGATCGCCATTGAGTATTGCTATCGGTATCGATCTGAGCATCCTGACCATCATATCTTCTGGGCCATGTGTAGCAGCTTCAATCGATTCGAAGAGGCTTATAAGAACATCGCACGAAGATTAGATCTACCCGTGAGTAGGGAAAAAGGTATTGAGGTGCTGCAAGTGGTTCTAGAGTGGCTAAACGAAAATGGACCTTGGCTTATGGTGCTGGATAATGCTGACGACAAGGATGTTCTTTTTGGCCCAGACTCCCAGGTGCAACGGCAGCAACCCTCGCCAGCACCATTAGCCAAATATATTCCATACAGCTCCGCCGGTGCAATGCTCATCACTTCAAGAGACAGAAGTGTTGGAGAAAGCATCGTCAATAGACCGGCCAAGTCAGTCACTGACGTGATGCCTTTTAGTGAGAACGATGCAAGACAGCTATTGAGGAATAAATCCACAGAGAGTGATCTTTGGCCCGAGACCGAGACATTGGAGCTTTTAAGTCACTTAAACTACCTGCCTTTGGCATTAGCACAAGCTGCTGCATACATCAGAGAGGAAAGACTTTCGCTCTCACTCTATCTGGGACTACTACGACCAGGTGGGGACGATGCAAAGGTTGTTTTCGAAAGATCCTTCTATGATCCAGCAAGGGACCAGGAGATTCGAAATTCTATCTTTCAAACATGGACTCTTTCATTCGACCAAATCAGACGACGGCAGCCCCGAGCAGCGAGGATGTTATCACTAATGGCGAACCTTGATCGCCAAGCGGTTCCAGATGTATTACTCCGCAATGAAGACGAGAGCAATGTCAACTTCACCCATGCAGTCAGTACACTGATGCACTTCTCTTTAATCGCGGTTAGCGGAGATAAACAAGCTTCTCATCAAATGCATCGACTCGTGCAGATTGCGACCCAAAGATGGTTGGAAAACCAGGGAAGTCTGTCAGAATGGCAAGGGAAAGCTCTAGGTGCAGTCATTCGTTGCTGTCCACCCATTGGAAACTATGAGTCCTGGGAGCACTGGGAGGCGGTTCTTCCCCACGCTCAGACCGTCTTAGGATATAGCTTCACTGGAGAGAGCCACCTGTTGCAGCGAGCGCATTTATTGCGCCTTGTCGCTGACTTGGAGAACTGTCAGAGCCGGTATGCCAGTGCAGAGGCTAGAGCCTCAGAGGCCGTTCAGATCACATGCAATCTGCTAGGCGATGAAGACGAATCTACCCTCAGAAGCCTACATGTCAAAGCTAGAGCGATAAGCCACCAAGGGAGATCTGAGCAGGCGGAGGATATCTATCATCGCGTACTGGACATCCGAAGACAAAGACTTGGAGGGGACGATGTGATTAATGTTTACATTATGCATGATATTGCACTTGAAAAGGTACAACAGACCAAGTATGAGGTGGCGAAGACATTGCTACGTGAAAATCTGGCGATTTGCCAACGCAAACTCGGGAATGAGCACGCGCTGACTCTCCATGTGATGGTAACTTTAGCCAGTACTATGGCAAAGTCAGGAGAAGTTGAGGAAGCTGAACTGATGCTTCATGAGGCCTTGGGACTGTACCCGAAGGTCGAACTAGAAAAAGATATCCATGCCTTCTATTCCAAGCGGGTACTCGCTGTTGCCTGTCTAGGAATAGGTGATTACGAGGAAGCTATTAACAAGTTTGGAATGATCCTAATTGAGTACGAAAGGTGTTTTCCCAAAGATCACTCCGACATCATGTATGTTCTTCGTGCAACGTTATTAACTCCCCACTATCGCGTGTGTTAACTCGTAAAGCATGTTCCTGACTTGGTCATCATCTTGATTTGAGACTGCTGACTTCTTGCATTGTTCAGACAGGTTATGAGCTATCTGGGATCGACGCTGTTGGCGAGGGGCCAAGAATTGGGAAACCAGGGGCAGCAAAAGGAGGCTACAGCACAATTTGAGCATGCTGAGCAAGTTCTTCGTTCGGCATTGGCTTCAACAGAGAGGACTGTCGGGCTCGATAACCCAATTGCCCTTGAGCTTCTCAGGTTCATCATGTACGCACTTAGCTACACGAAAAAGTGTGACCAAGCCGAGGAGATTTATCGACTCGCAAGTAAGCTTTCTAATGAGCTTCATGGGCCAGAAGACCACATTACCCAATCAATTGCGATCCATCTTGCCGCCTGTTATCTACGTAATGGAAGGTATCAAGAAGCTGTGGATATACTACGGCCTTTAGTGAAATTGAGGATCACCGCCTTGGGTTACGATAAAGAGAAGACCCACTCATCGGTCTCGCAGTTAGCAGAATGCTTTTTTCATTTAGGACTCTACCATGAGCCTGAAGAAATGCTGCGGCTAGCAGTAGCGAAACAGATTGGAATTCTAGGCAACGAGAGTCGTTTGACGCTTGAGACTATGAGAAAC
The DNA here is from genome assembly GCA_018257865.1 of Stereocaulon alpinum. NCBI lineage: Eukaryota > Fungi > Ascomycota > Lecanoromycetes > Lecanorales > Stereocaulaceae > Stereocaulon > Stereocaulon alpinum. The sequence goes on along the minus strand of JAEUBA010000053.1, from coordinate 180,777 downwards.
CTTGGCGTTGCACTTGGGGGGCAGCGAAAACTCGATGAAGCTGAAGCCATGCTTCAGAGCACAGCAAGAATGGTGGAAAGGATCCATGGAGAGGAAAGCGAAGAAGCTATGAATTGTAACAACGTTCTTGTCTTCATCTTAGCGAACGCAGATCATAAGCAATTCGTACAAGGACGTGAGATGGCACAGCGGTTAGTGACAAGACGTATAGAGCTACTTGGAGAAGAGGACATGCAAACGCTTTGGATGATGGGTCTTCTCACTGGCTTTCTCGTGGACCCTGCCGCTAACTGTGAAGATTACACGGAGGCTAAGGAACACCTCGAAAAGACTTTCAAGCTGCAATCCAAGATCTTAGGAGACCACCATGAGCAAACATTGTTCAGCCTTCGAAAGCTGTTACAGCTTTACTCTGCGCATGGAAAACCTGAGGATTTTGATAGATTGAGTGAGATTGAGGTTGCTATAAACGCACGGCTAGAGAGGGAGAAGGAGAAGCAAGAAGAGCCAGGGAGAATTCTTGAAATAAGCGATGACGCAGATGGAAGGACCAGCGAAGAGCGAAGCGAATGAAAATGGGTAGAGTGGTCTAAGAGACAGGACAGATAAAGAGGAGGACAGAGCGTCTAGATGGGTTTCTTATATTTCATCGTTAATGGGAACGCGGCGTTCTGAAGGTCTGCTTACCAAGTTCAACGGTTACTCACATCAAACATTCATCCAAGAGGAAAGTCGATTTCCCCGATCGATCCAGCTGTCAGCCAAGGCATGCAACCATGGACTAATCTCCAACGCTGTCAATTACCCCCCAGATCAAACGGTATCCGGCTCTTCTACCACGCAGTCCTTTCAAACAACGAACCTGTCCTCCCATCGCTTTACTTTACCTCCCTCCTAACACAGGTATCTGCTCAATCTAAGACGAAGCCCCCCACCACCAAATCCAATATCACCCACCCATAAATCCAAACCCACACACACACACGCGCGCACACACATACTTACGCCCGGAGTCTACGCCGTAGCACCTCACTCTACCATCCACTTCCACTTACTTTCCCCCCCCCCCCTTCATACGCCTTCTATCCCCCTATCTCCAATCACCAACCTCCACCCTCCCCTACGTCACTTCCACCTCAGGACTCCATAACAGCGCCCACCTTCTACAAATACCTTCGCGCGTGAGGGCCTTTGTGCTTGATTCCGAATGAGGACGGGAAAGGAATAGATGGGATGGGGGTTCTGGGTGGGGCGGAATTTCGTAAAGGGGGCAAAGGAGGGGCGGTGAAGGGATTTAGGCTGTGTCGAGCGTTACTATACATATGATGCGCGCTTTGGCTGTTAAGAATCTTATCTGGAGCTGGGAATGGTGGGGTTTGGGGAGGCGGGTGTGGTTCGGGAGGTGGCGGTGTGGTGATTATTCCTTTGATGGCAAAGTTATGAAATTGAAACAGAGCATACTTGTGAGTACGTTTATATCGTAGGAAGCCTCGAACTAGCCAATATTGCCAAGAAGTGATGCGTTGGAATAGCACACCCCGCCACCTCAACCCCACACCTTCCTCCCCCACCACCCTCACACAATACTAACCCCCAGCACAACAATCTTCCCCACAACCCTACTCCACCCAAACATAATTGCTAGCTTCAGGAATAGTAACCGGTTCTCCAAATACTTCAGCAGCTGCACATTCCCTGTCGCAGCTGCTAGTTCTTGTGCGTTGCGGCCTAGGAGTTGTTCCCATGCGCGTTCGGACCAGATTAGTTTGCCGCTTGTTAGGGCGCCTGTTTCGTCGATTAGGAGTCCAACCTAAACACTATTTAGTAATTGAGGGGAGTTTGGGTCGTTGTGAGGGGAAGACTGAAGTGGGAGCGTACGAGACGGGGGTTGATGCGGAGGGTGAGGTCTGTTTCGCATTGTTTGCATTTGGTGGTGATTGTGTTGGCGTAGATGGGGACACCGCAGCTTGGGTTGTCATTAGTGGGGGAAGGTGGGGGTTTGGAGGGGGCAGGAGGGGAGGGGGTGAGCTTGCCATTCTGTGCAGAGGAGCATGTTGCGTTGGTAGAGGGTGTAGATGTTTAGTTCGATGATTGTCAGGCTTAGGTAGCCTGTGAAGTTTTCTGCATGACTTTTCAAACGACAGAAAGCTTGCAATCTGAGGGGATGATCGTACCATTTGGCGCTGCTCGAGCACTTCTATCTATCAGTATAGCAGGATAGCACGGCTAAATGAGACTTACAACTCGTCTATATCAGCCAACGTAAATAATATCCTGACCGCCGACTCCGTGGCCTCCTGAACATCAAATACTACGTCCATTAGCATCAGCACCGTCTTGATAGTATGAGCATCATACCACCCTCCGGAAATGGCTGATTGACGTGTTCCCTCTTGATCAGCCTCTGTGCATGGCCTCTCAACCAGTAAGCATCAGTCATGCAGGGGTCCACATCAAGATGTGTGCTCTGGCTAAGCGATAGTGTCGGCCGTCTATCTCTTTTGAAGCTAGGGTTCGTGATGAGTAGGACTGTGTATGATGGCTTCCAGAATGTAGCCGATGCAGCTGTACGGCCCCAGATTGTCAGGGTTGCCTCATCGGTGTCGTCAAAGATATTGACATCAACTTTTTCGGTCTCATTGCCTTTCTTCGTAGTGACTGGAGATCGCGGTCAGCTTTGGTTGTAAGGCTTTGAATGGCGATACTCACATTTCTTCCTGCCGCCAATGCTCTTCACACAAACCAGCACTTTTACTCCTGATATCTCGTGTCCACCATTAGTGTAATTCTGCAATGTGATGAGTCCGTCTAGCTGCTTGCCGTCTCGGTACCCCAGCGGCGTCTTGCACAGTACACCCTCATCGCTCTTTTCTTGCACCATGAAGTAGCAGCTGTTATCTCGTTCGGGGAAGATCGAAGTAACGAGCGCGGCACCCTGTAGGGCCGGTGAGCCAGATTCTGCGTTGGAGATGTGTGGAGTCCAGATGGAGACGAGATGACCAAGACGGAGCTGATAGTCGACTTTGGCGTACCAGAGCTTCACCTGTTATGAGAGTTAGCTTCCAGCTACCCTCGCTGGCTCAGGTACTGAGGCCCTCGTAGATAAGGAAAGGGCCGAAGATGGAGCTTGCGCACCGCGAAAGCACCGGTATCATCCTTCACAATCACTTTCAAACAACCCTTTGCAGCTTGCGGCATCTTGCTGTTCATCGTCTGGTCATAGAAATTCGCAACCCTGCCCGTCACAGTGACGCAGCCGGGCCCTGGGACTAAGCTGCCAATGTCAAGCTCATCATAAGCAGTACGGGGCTGCCATTCATGCAAAGCAGGATGGAGAGTATCATCAACTTCTGAAGAGGTGAAGCCGTCGTTGGTGTCGGCTTTGCTATTGGGACGCTTTGAGGGCCTGTGAGACGTTGGAGAAGGGACTTCGGGTTGGAAGAATGACTGGATTGAGGGCACTTGCGGGGCCATTGGATTCGGACTCGTCACAGCTCAATAATGACGCTAGTAGTCAAGGACATTTTTATGTGGCAGCTGGAGAAATGCTGCGCACAATGTGGTGCGGTTCGGCTGCGCTTGGAGCCGAGCTTGGGCAAACATCACTGGAGAGCAGGCCATAGCATTATCTTATTGTAAAATGACATTGCATGTATTTAGGCGGCTATTTGTCTTGGATCTAAAGGAATGTACTAAGGGAGCTTCGACCTACTGTAGCAATTCAAGCCATCAATTCGTCTTCGACAGCCTCATCAAACAGCACTCTGCTCCCACACCCAAAGCAAGTTCGCAAGTGGCTTAGAACATCTTGTGCTCGAGTGTCATGTCGGACTCTGGCTGCAGGCCAACACACGCGCGGAAGATGTTGGTCAAGGCTCCACGCTGCTTGGCCAAAGCATTGACGACGGGAGTACCTGGAGGAGTCAAAGGAGCCTAGGATTGTCGTTAATAATAGTCAGAAGAGAGATCTGGAATTTTCTTGCCTTCAGCATATAGCTCAAGATGCTTAGCACGCTATGGAAGCCCTTGTAGTCCTTCGCTCCGTCGTCACCGTCAGCTTTCCACGTAATACGAGTCATCATCTCAGCAATGATCACAAGGTCGATGATCAATGGGGATGCCAAGAGGGAGTCCTCGCAAACATTGAACAAGCTAATGGTCTGATGTCCACCCATGAAGATTTCCGCGTAATACTCGTCAAGTGCACGCTTGTTGTCACCGACTGCGGGCATGTATTTGATGACTACGCAGTGGTCGGGATGCTCTCCGGGCTTGTAAAGTACGTTGTTTGCTTCGACCATGTCATCTACCACGTTCGACTTGGATATTTCCTTAGAGCGGAACTGCTTCTGGGAGCTCAAGTTCATGCCATCGTTGTTACCAAGATGATTGTAGCTCGCGATCGAGGTAAGCTTGATGCCGGCGTTGATCATAAAGTCTACCAACGCAGACTTCATCTTCGTCTGGCCGGATTTGAAGTCATCACCACCAATAAAAGCACCATGATTCTCTGCAAGCTGAATAGCTCCAGGCACGAATGTATTCTGGGGAGAACCGTTGATGAAGGGTGCCTTTTCAAGGATACAGGCAATTGCAAAGACAGTCGAAGGAGAGACCTCCTCATGTCCAGCTTCAACAGCCTTCATTAGGTTATCAGCAGTATCGTTGACGCCCTCAATGATGTCGGCGTAACGCTCGGTATTGGCAGTCCACTGCACAATAACCTTGTCAAGCCCGTGGGTTTCTTTAAAGTCGCTACACACTAATTAGTATATCAAATCACCTACGTGAGATCAAAATTACCGAATGTCCTTGCGGAGCTTCTCGACGTGTGCCAGGCTGGCCTTGGATCCTTCGAGAAGGTTATCGGCGCGGTCTCCCTGGTTCGCAGCGATAAAGTCAGGGTAGTAGATACTGGGAAGTGGCTTCATCTCAGCCATCTCCTTCTTGACCAAACCCTTCAAAGTAGGCTCGAGTACAGCCGCTCTGTCCATTGCTTGGGCCAAATTCATGCCACTGATATCCCATCCGCCAATTACGAGATCGTTCGGGTGTACCATAGGCAAGACGTCGTGGAACGGAATGTTGACTTCCTTGCCGGTCTTCGCTTCTGTGCCGAGCTTCATAGTCGAAGACATGACAACGGATCCATAGTAGTTGGCAGCCCTTGGCCCTTCACGAGTATCCCATACCAAACCACGACGGTTGGCTATGATGCCTGCAGTGACGGTGGTTCCATTGTTTCCACCCCAACCAACAAGCATCATTCCCACCTTTCCAACCTTGCGTTCAACCTTGAAGTCATAGACCGTCTCTCTTGGTGTAGCCACGTATTTCCCATTCCCAGCCTGGGAGACGGAAGTGGTACGATAGACGTATTTGCTCTTGATCTCATTGTCTGTGTAGACGACATTTGGGGAGTCGACGGTGAAGAGGTCCTTCGGCTCGCTTGTAGATGTGGTATGAATTGAGCCATTGGTCCAGCCGTTCAGGCCTTCTGCATGAGGTGCCATCTTCGTGAGTTGTTTTTAGTCGACTTGATCAAGTTATTTGACGTAGGGCGAGTCCGATGCACCTCCTGGGGCAGAAGTGCGTCGGCCTCCGTTGAACGGGTGGTGAACCCTAAGGAACAATAATGTCAGTGTATCCGTTCATACCATTTCATACGGAAATCTTTGGAAGCGCAACGTCACGATCGAGAATGACGGATTGACAAGATTCGTAATACTTCATGTAAAATCATTGAAGGGTGGGAAATCTTACGAGTTGAGCAAATTGGAATACGTTTTGCCGGTATTGTGACCGCACCTCAAAGTGCGATCTGATTGGAATGTAATATGTGAAGATTGAAGTTGTTTGCTGGAAAAAGAGAAATCGTTGACAAGAAAACGGTCCCCTTCGGCAGTGTTTATAAGTGAATTTCTCAACACAACGCTATGTGGGGGTCAGGCGCGGGATGACAATCTCTTGCGCTAGTGTGCAGCTATCGATAAGCAGGCGAGGAACGGTTCCACGCGGTACCTAGCACATAACGCGAACTCGGCAAATGGCCCAAAGGCATGGCTAGCCAGTGAAGGCGAAGTTATCTAGAGTTAGCTGCATCGGCCAGACCATTGCTGTGGGCAAAGCGCGACCGCCTGCTGTTGTTAGACTGTGGAAACTAAAGATAAGAAGTCTGGACAGAGCCAAACTCCGAGTAGAACCCCACAACGCGCCTTCAGCTACTCGCCGATTTGAGGAAGATTTCGCCCTAGACACCGATGGTACAGGGTCTCCCCATGGGACCAGAAACCGAGCTGCCATGGAATAGTCCCCCTAGAACTAGCATTCCCTTTTCTGGAGAGGCACCAATCAAGAGAATCGATTATGGAAGCCGTTGAGATGAAGACTTCCATGAGTCAACAGCTATAAAGGCAGGTTCTGGGTAACATGCGCGCATTGATGATGATCGCATCCCACTCTCGTCATTTTCGAAGGTACCTTAGGTAATCGACCTAGTTTCTAACCATGCTTCGCTCCGTCGGGAGGGACAAAGGCGCGATCATAGGGCAAAGGAAGCCTAAATTTGAGCCTTAACAGGAACCTTGAAATAAGAACCTTGGCAAAAAGTTTGTTCCACGAGCATTAAGGAATCCCCTTCCAGCCAGGAGCTGCAGTTTCATTGCTGTGAAGCTTGGGCCAATAGCCGTTTGGGGGGATAACTTATAGGGTGGAGGCTGTAGGCTGATTTAGCAAGGAAAAGTAATGATTGCACCACAGATGAAACCCTGTACGCTGATTGCGACAGTCACATGGTCTTTTTTCCCTTGAAACGATCTGGAACAGTGTGATGGTCCTTTGAGACGTTGGAGGACTCCACCAAGTCTTGTTTGTTGTTTATTTTACCTCCATACAAATGGTTGGCTAGGAAGTATATAGTCGTCAAGCATTTGGATGAATGGGGGAGCCGAGGCCATGCGAGACGAGACGCATCTTCTCCTGAAACTGTCCCGATTTGGACAAAGCCACCAGTTCTTTCCGCATAATCCCTGCACTGACCCGCATGACCGCTCCCACACCAATCATGCTACCCCATCGAATGTGTATCAGTATTAATTTGTTGTATAACCGTTTATTCATTGTGGAACAGTTGCGTCTTGCCGATGAAGGGGACATCAATTCTACATCTACCATCTCTCTCTCTCTTACTCAATGGAAGAAGCCGCTCAGGAACGTTTCTTCCTTTCAAATCTTCATCACATAAATCATCTTAAGGTGGTCAAGGTTCGAGCTAGGCCCGAAATTATTCTGCGAATCTCCCGAAAGCATCGAGGACGTGCAGCATCGAAAGTTCATCTTTCCTCATCCACTTCCACGTCAATAACCTGAATTGTACAGAGCGTGTTTTTTCATCACTGGGCTGACCTGTTGAGATTGATTGTCGTCGTCATTCATTCATTGCTCGCAGCCAATCCGTCCACTCTTTCAGTCCACCCGCCAAGTCTACCTTAGTCCCTCATTTCACATTCCCCTGGCTGCGCTAGCATTCCACTCATTCTAATGCTCTCGGCGCCTACGAGGATATCGCCTGCACTCTCGCAAAATTCATCAACATACATCTAACTCTTAATTAAGTGATTGATCAACGCATACAGGGAAAAAGCTGGTTGTTGACCGTTGTGGGCAGCTTGCAGCGTAAACACGGCTTGCTGCATTCTGGCCGAGAACATTCCTTCGCGTGACTGGTGGAAGGAGATGAAAAGCAAGAATGGCGTTCTCAACGCGAGCCTCGAGCTTCCTACCGACTATAAAATGCTCAAACTGCAGCGTCGAGATCCCAATCTCGAACATGGGTGACCATATCTGTGCCCCAGGTACCCTGCTCTCACCCTTGATACACACCCGCCATCCTTACATAATTACAGCTCCCCCTCTACCAGAATCCCGCCTGAAAGCTCTCGATGGGCCATTCGCACCTCCCATAGCCAAACTCGACATGCCACCGCCTTCATCCACTTCCACTAAGACTTCACCCCCACGACTTGATTCCACATCTACATGTTCGTGACTATGACTCTTGGATATATTGGGCGTATTATGCTAATTATGTTTTGCAAAGTCGATTCTCTCCTCCAGTCCGACGGACCCTTACCTTCACCAAAGCCTATAATCAAATCGCGAAGCGCATCCCCAGCGCGGTCAATCAATGGCCGAAAATCACCATTTCGAAAACCCTCAAAAGCCGCCACTACTCCACTATCAATGGGTCCGCCCTCGCCTGACCTGACAATATCACAAGACTCTGCTTTTCCTCCATTCCCAACGGCCAAGTCGCGGAGCGCGACACCAACGACGCCAGTGAATGGGACATTCAATCTCCCTCCCCACAAGCCTCTGGAAAGGACAGAGCATGACTCAGGTCATGGACCATTGAGTCCACAATCCACAGGAGGAGATAGTGTGTTGCAGCGGATGAATAGTATTGCACCAGGGCCATTCAGTGAGAACAGGCAATCTCGCCAGTCAGGACATAAGAAGACATTGTCTATGAGTAGCAGCCAGGACTTTATCCGTCCGACAAGCTCGGCGGGTTCCAGAACACATGTTCCACGTCCTTCAACCTCAAGCTCGAATTATACGCGGACCCATTCTCATACAGTCTCAAACGCCTCCACAAATTCCAGGTACACCTTTGATCGAAACAGGGAAGAGGTACCGACCATACCAGCCATGCCTCCTCCCCCACGAAGACCTTCAAACCAAGACGAACACCTCAGCGTGGGTAGTAAGCAGCAGTCAATAGAGACTGACTTTGACTTTGGTACCTTTGGGCAGGAGCGCCGCTCAAACACGTTTCCAAAAGAGGAGGACAGCAGTACCCGGACAGAGGATCAGGCTTCATTCCATAGGAGACCTTCCGAGCCTTCTGGAAAAGGACACAAGCCGAGGCCTTCGCTCGCCGCTGCTGCTATGCAGCCACTGCATGAAATTGGAAGTACAAGCTCCTTCAAACCATCGAAGTCGATAAGAGGACGCAGTGCATCCCGAGCTGGAGATCGAGCAGCAACAGGACTGGCGGGAAGTGCTAGTCGAAACGATGCAAGAGATGATAGGGGACTACAAGACGCGCCTCCCCTGCCCATACCTGCCAATTTACAGACATTCGAGGAGGGCAATCCATACCACACACCTACCGAATCGACTTCTTCAAACGAGTCCTTTGGCTCTGGGGTCAAAAGTGGCAGTTCGAGATCGAGTCCGCCTCTGAGTGAATCACCACAGCGGTCGAAAGGGCGTTCCGACAACAGTCGGGTTAACAATTTGTTCAACGGGTTCCAATTTGATGTGGGCAACGGTCCATCCTTAGAAGAGCCGTCAACACGGAGAGATGAATATGGGCATGGTCCCCTCAAGCCAAAGCCAATAGATGTCCCAGTCAGTGTCCGACAGCCTTCTCCAGCACCACTGAAAGTATCGCCTGCCAATAATGGTACACCTGCGATGTCCCCGGACGAGTATCTTGTGCCTGCTTTTGCATCTCAATCGAACAGTCTCCGCGTTGGTCCAGCGCCTCCATCCCAGCAACGACAGCCTTCACCTCGGAGAGCTACGACAGGAAATAAAGGCAACTGCAGAGGCTGTGGAGAGCTGATCAAGGGAAAGTCTGTGAGCTCGGTGGATGGCAGGCTGACCGGGCGCTACCACAAGCAATGTTTCGTCTGCAAGACATGTGAAGCACCCTTTCAGACAGCGGACTTTTACGTTATGGACAACCACCCCTACTGCGCTCGACACTACCATGAACTCAATCATTCGTTATGCATCAAGTGCGATCGAGGGATCGAAGGCCAGTATTTGGAGACTGAGAAGCGGCTGAAGTTCCATCCCCACTGCTTCAGCTGTCAAGAATGCCACAAAATCCTGCGAGACGACTACTTCGAATGGAACGGCCGGACACTATGCGAACAACACGCGTTCCGGGCCGCCCAACAGCCCTCCTCACTGGGCCCAGGACGGAGATACCCAGAGAGGAGAACTACACGCCTTATGATGATGTGATTTATATCATACCTAACATTTACTCTTATCTACTAATGTCTATTCTTGGATTGGATCTCGGGTTTTGGATTTTGAAAGCTTTATACCCTTCTAGACGAGCGTTGATATCGCCATTGCTGTTTACATATTATGTACAAATCTGACTGTAATTTCTAATTTCTATATACCCTTGGGACTGTGGGAGTGGGATTCTTAGTCTTGATGACTACGCTTTAGGAGGGAGATTGGATGTAGTCATGTGTTTGCATGTGGAAGAGCCTTCTTGGCTTGGTCCGAAGATGATGCTTGCTCACAGTGTTGTACAGGACATACTGCTGTGTGCAGGTACAGGAAGATGTGGTGGCTTCTGAACAGATAGCACTCGATTATCAGCCCTGAAATCCAAAAACGTTCGTTCCCTGCTAGCTACTCCTCTATTCTGTCCAAAAACAATCAATCTGCCTCACAGTTTGCCTTCCCCACAACCCACCTATCCCCATCCATCCTTCCATGCAACTACAAACCTTCACAACTACTCAGTTGCCGCCCATCTCATGCTTATCTGCCACCCCTGCCTGCTTGCTTGCTTTACTTTACATGCCTACCTGCTTTACTCCCTGTACCTGCTTGCTCTACCTTACTCGTCACATCTGCCTCACCTTATCATACATACCCCGACCCCGACCCCGACCCTCCCCCGCCTCCCTCCGTACCTGCATAAAAACCAAAAGCAATCCCACAAACGTTCCACACACCACCCACCTACCCACCCACCGTGAACCGCACCCACGCACGTCAAAACAGCACCTACCTACCTACCGATCCATACGAAACACCAGGACAAACCCTCCATCCATCCATCCACTACACATGACGCCATTTCCTTTTTCCATTTCTTTTCCATTTTTTTCTTTCGAGATGGGAGCTTAATACTAGTGCAAGTACAAGTACATCGCGATGGTCTCTGGGCGATGAATGAATGAATGAATCGGTCGGATGGATAGATAGTATGGTCTGCTTCATATCCTATCTATCTATACGCGCCCCCTCCGCCTGGGTCCCTGGGTCCCTTATAGCTTAGGTTAGGGAGGGAGGTAGGGAGGTAGGTAGGTAGGTAGGTCAGTCAGAAGCGATCAGAAGCAATCAGAAGCGATCAGGAAGAACGGGGAATGGAATGAATGAATGACGTTATCAAGCTTGCTTGCTTGCGTGTGTGCGCTGTGATGTGGTGTGATGTGATGTATCTCATCGCATCGTGGCGCGTTGCGTTCTTGGGGTCTAGGGATTGAGATTTAGATTTAGATTTAGATTTAGATTTGGGATTGGTGGTGGAAAGTCAATTCATTTTTTTTTCTTTTTTCTTTTTTTAGCGATGGGGGGGATGGGGATGGGGAGAGGAGGGGGGGGGAGGGGGGAGGTGTGGTATGGTGAGGTGAGGTGGAGGAAGCAGGGTAGGGTAGGGTGGGTAGGATGCAATGCTATGCAGTGTAGAAGGAATGCAAGCAAGCTTAAGGTATGTCATATCGTTCACGGGGCATAGGCGAGGTGAAGTGGGTACGGGGATAGCCGTTGGAAGTTTGTTTTTCTTTTTCTGGGGTTAGTCTGCTGTAAGGGGGGATGTTACGATGCAGTGGTTATACAGGGATGGATGATGCTGCACTGGGCATGGGCATGAGGATGGGGATAGCCGTTGGAAAGTTTAAAGTTTGTTTTTGGTGGGTTGGGTGGGGAGGGTGTGTGGGTTAATGTAAGGTACGTATACCTTGGATAGTGTGGTAGTGAGGTAAGGTAAGATAAGGTAGATTGCTCGTGCTCACTTTTTATGCTTAGTTTTATGCGGAAGCATGAGGGAGATGCGCGATGCTTGTTTTTTTTGGGTAGGGTGTTGAGTTGATTTACGATACAGATGAATTGTGACGAATGTAGCGAGGGGGGCTGGTGGTTGTTGTGGTTGTTGTGGTTGTGTTTTGCGATATGGTAGGAGGTTGTTTGTGAGGAGAGTGGTGTGGTACAATGTGAAGGATAAGGTGAGCAGTGATGCTGCAGTATGATACAGTGACGCTCTCCCGAGTACAAGGTGCAAGTAATGGGAATAGAAAATTCCCACGTGTACCTTCTTCACAGTGTGTTACCTCCCTCCCCCTTGTATTGAAACCCCACGCACGGCGATAACGTTATTTTGTCTTATTCTGGATTTCCCTCTCGGCTGAGCGACAATGCCAGAGCGACGCTGGAGCGCGTATATCCAGTGGTGCGAATGTTGTGGGAATGTTTTGGGCATGTGATGATTATATGGGGCTACTTTGCTAATTGACTGGCAGTAGGTATGTATAAGCGTGTTTCACAAGAGGTACATTGCGTTGGCGAGAATCACAACTCGCTTCGCACCGAGGTATGCACGTGTGTATGTACGTACGTATATCCTTCCCCGTAACATTCACAAGTCTTGGCCAACATATTGTGGACCCTCCGACACCGGCGAGGCCGAGTCTATCTGCCATCAAAGTCCAGTACGAAAATTTGCTTGGTCAAGTACCCAACCCAACCAATGCCGAAATCAAATCCCTACGTTGAGATGCAAAGCTGCCCAGTTGATCCGCAGTACGAAATGTACGAATACTTCAAGTTTTTCATTATTCCCTAGCGGCGCAATGCATATCCGTTATGCTTAGCAGTTGGTTGGCTCCTTCTGATTCTGACTGGGTTAGCGGCATGTATGTCGGGCGCGATCAAAGCGAGCCAATTATTGAGAGGGAAGGTGGGTATAGCGGATAGGTGCATGCGGAGCCGGATTGGGATAGAGGAAGCGAGAGATGCGTATGCGTGTCTGACAGAGGCAGGTAAACTTTAGCGGATCTTATGTACGGTTAGAAGTCAGTAAGAGATGGAGACGCTGTTAGACGTAGATGGCGATGCGGATGGTGCAGGGTACGGCACTTGGAAGCCCATCAGTTGAAATTTGTTTTGCTTTTCTTTGCTCCACGGAAGTAGGAATAGGGTAATTTGGACGCGCGTTGGCAATGCGGCATAGCAAACCCCCAACATAGGTGCGTCGTAATCGATTTATAACAGGGTTGGACAGATTACTGAAAGAGCCGCTGCAGAAATGCGTTCAGATGGTTGCGAATGAAACGCGGCCGTACTCGTAGTCGTCGTAGGTTACTGGGAAAAAACAGAGGACTGCGCAGCATTCCTAGCAATTCTAGCAATATCTGGGATGAGACGACAGCAGAAGGTTCTTATCCAAGGAAAGAGGTTCGGGGCGATAAAGAATCAGTAATGTCAGCTTGAATACGACTCAAGCAAAGCAGTAAGGCAGAGCGAAAGAGGGATGAAACAGGACAAGGAAGTCAGTCAAGGGTCGGAAACAGAGTCCAAAAATCAAATCAATTGCGTGTTGTCAAACCTAGATCAAACTTACCCATCCGTCAAGGCAACACGACCCCAAGCTCTTTCTTCTAGCTCTCATAAGCTGTACCGTAGAAGTAGCCGTTGCACGCCAAACCATCGTCTGTCCCCAATCTATATTCGAGCTAATGCACATCCAGGCTCCAGGAATAAATATACTCGAAAACCGATGGTCGCCCCCAGGTCGCCAAAAACCCACCCCGTGTAAATGTCATGTCTCGGCGTATGCTGCCTCTAATAAGGCATGCCGCTCCAGATGTTGCAGGCCTCTGATAAGGCTGGTATCATCGCTAGAAATTCCAGAAACGTGTGCGGAAGGAAATTTGTATGTGTTCTTTATACAGCTCGTGTGGGATCCATATCGGAATCAATCGTAGAAGCGAGGGTTAGGTTGAAAATTTTGTTGATGTAGGATTCTCGGGCAGTCATCCTGAAAGATTTGCAGCTTAGACAGGGTTCAGCCAATGATGTGTGCACAATGGTCGTCTATCTGCCAGACGATGCCAATTGTAACCCGGTGAGATCCTTAGCGTTTTGCAGGTTGGACAGGTTGTTACCTATAGCGTGCGTAGGTGCTCATTTTTTTTTACCGAAAGACGTCCACATATGAGGGCTCAGATATAAACATTGGATGTCAGGTTTGAGCACACGAGCAGCCATAGGGGTGGTCTGCTTATGGCGACGAGGGGCTGGACTCCTTCGGTCGCAAATTTGAAGGACCAGGTGGGGCCTTTGAGCCCATCTTCCTTGTCAATTTTGCATAGTCTGGACGAAGATCAGTGGGGAGTTTAGGGCAGAAAGAAAGAAAGTCACTCACGGAGTCCGCAGGCATTGCACAGTGTTCTTGCACCGTCGGGACCACGGCGCCACTCTGGTGTCTCTGCTCGGTTGCAGCTATGACACCTTCCTGGCGGAGCAGCTCTGCCTCGTCTCTTCTTTGCATCCGAGCCAGCAAAACCCCCAGAGCCTTCGAGCTTATCCCCATGGTAGCTCATATCCTCGTCGGCTTCACTGCCCGCAGGCTTGTAGTTCTGTTGATCGTAGTTCCTCTGTTCGATCTGTGCCTGTTGCTGCTTGTAGACAACGTCTCTAATTCGTGCAAACGAGTCAAGCATCTTGCCTTGCACCATTCGTATCATCTCGTCACACTCACTCAAGGATGGCAACGAGCCAGGTATAGGTCCCGATCGTTGCGTTTGGTGTGCCCGAATACCATACTCGCGAGAGAAATTCAGAGCGCGACCGCTGACTTCTGCAATCTACAGAAAGGATTAGTTGGACTGGAAGGGGAGGCGGCGGTGGTACTTACGTCATTCAACGAGGTTTCCAGATCGTAAATGTCAAGATGACGCTTAACAGACTCTCCGTATGCTGGTCTGGGCGGAGGGCTGTCCTTTGTCATGGCTGTCCCAATCTCATCAGCACGCTCCATGTTGGAGCCTATGCCTCGCCATGCCGGTTGATTCGCCGTTGGTCTCCGGTACGACGGTATAGCGGGAGACGATTCAGAGTAGGCGTAGGAGGGTTGGTAAGTGGGGTAACCGACAGGCGCAGTAGAGGACGGAAATGAACGAGGGACGGTATCGTAAGCTGGTGACGAAGAAGGATTGTTTTGAATAGGAGAGGCACCAGGGCGGCTGTAATTGATTGTGGCAGTTGCTTTTGTCGTGGGTTGTTGAGCAGAAGGGTAAGAATCGTACGAGCTCGAAGGTGTGATGGGATTTATGGCTGAAAAGCGACTTTCGCCATGGGTGGTCACAACGCTTGGGGAGTACATCGGTCGACTGGGTCGATCCGATGACTCCTGTGGACGATACGTCGAGGTAGTGGTATGATGAGGAAACGAATCTGGTGGTCCTTTTGGCAGAGAATCCAGGTACGATCGACCAACGGGGCTCGTAGGGCTTTTCGTTACCAGCGAAAGCTTTTGCGGTTGTGCAGTTGAAGTCAGTAGCGACGATATTGATATCGGCTGTTGATCTCCCGTATTCAAGGCCTCATTGATCGACGGCAACGACAGGCGTACAGACGTAGGCGCTTCCTTTTCATCAGATGTCCGTCGGGTTTCTGGTGGAGAGATATAACTCCCATGTCCAACACCCGATCCAGCGCCACCGCCACCAATAACTGAGCTGGCAGCAGAAGAAGGGTATGAGTATGGTGGAGGTGGCCCAGAATACATGGAGGAAGGGCTGATAAGTGGTGGAGCTGACATGTTGACAGTGCTTGTCACGGGAACGTTGTGATTGTAGACGGCGTTTTCCCTCTTGATCTTCTCCATGTCGAGGTAATTGATCGATGGCAAAGCACCGCTAGATAGCAGTTAGTTTGTGGTGTTGGACAGCAATCTGTTATTGCGAGGTTGGTGAGTCAGTGGTGAAAACAGACCTTTGGCCCACTGTGTCCGCCATTCCAGTTCCTACCTATCAGGAACAATTTGCGAGCCGATGGTCCGTTCAAGTTGGCGCCGTCATGCCCTCGGATGTATTTCTGGATTATAGAACCAAGGCCTTGTCTTGCTGCTGTCGCTTCCCGCGCTGACAGAACTGAAATTATGGTTTATGCGGACCCAATTGCTGCAACGGAGGTAGCTTGCAGGCTTGGTAGTGGTGGTACTGGAGGCGAATACGCAGATGATATCAATCAATGCGTCGCAGTTTGCTCGAAATTATTGATGAAGTTGGCTTTGGTGAGTCTGGATGAGCCGTTGGGAGGGTGAACCACAGGAACGGCAGAACGTACGGTTCCCCGATCTCGATGCAAGATGTAATAGATAGAGTTTGACAGCCAGAAATTCAACGGTCAGCGAAGGATTGTGTATGGGGGGTCCTATATGGACTATGTATGACCAAGAGTAGGGTAGCCTCTTAGTTTTAGGGCTCGTCCCCTTTGCTAGTAGTAGTAGATGTTGGTGGGGAGGGGGAAGGGGCGAGGAGTGTTGATGGTTTGGATATGTACAGAATTGGGTAGGATGGATAATGGAAGGCGGAGGGGAAGCGAGGTGATCAGATCGGGTAGGATTTCAGATGGCGTTATGCCTTGCGAGGGAAAGGCGCTGGGGCTACTGGGGACTACTGTGCATTACCCTCATCACCACCGAGCTAACCAATGACTTGCTGAAACTTGCCTCCCATGGTGGGACGTACATATAATGTGCCTAAGCTACAGCCTAACTAAGTGATTAAAGTGTAACAGGGATAGATATGCGGCCGGCGTTCGATGAGATCGGAGATTGCTGATCCTTTTCGCTTGGGTAACTTGCAGCTGCTAGGGTGACTAGGTACCTTAGGGTCCCCTGGGGGCAGGAACTGGCAGGCCACTACGTAACGCCTGCAAGCCTCTTGCGACGGGCTTGGAGCGGCTCAGGCCAACGTCGTGTTGAGATGTCGGCTACAGTATCCCAGACCATAGCCGGTGGCTTACCCTACCACCTTCGCTCTCTCCGCAGAATAGTCCTCCCTTGGCAAGCTAGCCCGCCTCTGAGCCAATGGGGTCACTCCTCCGCACATGGTCGACGTCTTTCGCATCCATGACGATCTGTGTCCTTCTTTACCCTTCTTTACCCTCCACTACCAATCTCCGGACCCATCAAAAGCCGCAAAAGGTCTATTGTCATAATATATCCTGTCACCAACGAAGGTCTAGTCCCGGTTCTAGCCACACTTCATACATGATCTACGACTGCCACTTCATCTCAACCGTCTAGATTCTGGATCTGATATAAATCGTGTCCCAATGGTAAAGATCAACATGCCCAGACATCGCCAGTGCCTAGTTGCTCCAAGGGTGTACTAATTGGGTAATTGGGGCCTTCCGCCAGACGCTTCACCTGGTCCAGAACGGCCGTAGTTGAGAAAATCTGCGTTGGAGATCGTCTCTCTGTTGTGTTGCGATCTGCCACCCGCCGTTTTTATTTTTATCCGTGATGCCGTAGATCCATGTCAAAAGTTTTCAAGAGATGATGATACTGAAAGAGATTCATTTCACCTGCAAACGACTCACAATCACAGATGGAATTGTATCTGGGTCATTGTTGCGGCACGAATCATTCAAAGATCAGAAGCCGAAAGCAAGGAGCCATAGCGCCGAAACGGCCGAAGATCTGTAGGTATATTCCTGGATTCTACCCCTTTGCAAGGCCACAGATCTTTCGTATCTACAATTGTCGAAGCGCGCGTGAATCCGAAGTAAGGGTCCATTGCTGCCCAACCATGTATAGTTTTGATCGGCAATATCCCGGGTGGCAGTCAGTGGTCAAGATCAAAAGCTGACTACTCGGATATGTTCAACGGGTGCTCGCAGCCCGAGGATAGGCAGCACTCGTAATTTAGAACTTGAATGATGAAGACGTGTCAAGACAAGACAAGACAAGACAAGACAAGACAAGACAAGACAAGACAATATACCGAACATTCCAAACTATATATTACCTTTCGGTTGCGGAGGACTCGAGCGCCACCGTACATGTTATGCCACACAAATGTCGCTCATTTTCCAGTAACTTGGTTACCATGCACGCTGCCGAGCTTGAAACTTGGTTGGGCCTGTCAAAAAGGACTCAATTTTCTTAAGATAGGGAACAGCCTCCCGGATTTGCACGGTCAAATAACAGTGTTGCAAAAGTCTTATCCGTAGTTCATGCGCATGAGCGAAAAAGGTTGCATTCTTGACGAGTGCTCTCCTGCATGTAGCTGTCATGCCCGAGGTACCGCGAGATACTGCAGCTTATAATGTGAGATCACAGATCCGATTAGAGCCGCTGGGTGCTGTCAATGCTGCACAAGTGTGATGCAAGATTGTCTCGGTGCCACGTGAGGCGTGAATCCTTAGCGAGTGGTCCGGAAGGCTACAAAGATATGGTTGGTCAAAGTCGGATACCGACAGTGTGGACAAGGTGCAGGTGTGGCTGTCATGCTATCCTACTAGGAGTGGCACGGAGGGCGAAGCTGTTCGGCAAATGGTAATTGTAATTCGATTCGCAAGGGTGATAATTGGTAAAGCGTCGCCCGAGAACCTGTCATTTTCCAGTAGTGCTCACTTACCCTCATCCGGAACAAGACAGGTGCTTTTGTATGTCGAAATGTAAGGGGTGAGGTAGCTCCTACTCGTAGACTCACTCTAGACTGAAACACTGGCACCGTTGCACACAAAGCAGGACAGCTCGCTTAGCCGTGGAAGGGCCCACGGAGTTGTGGCTTGCTACCAAGGCTAGGAGATATACCGATCGTAAGCTTTCATGATTTCGTCCCTGCATCGGGCGTCAGTCCAGTCATCATTCATCCTTCGCACTAGCTGCTAGCTAGCCACTTCGGTTAAGGGAGCCTCAAGAGACTGTGTGCATATCCTCAGTGCATGAGAACATCACTTTGTCAAGCTGGTCACGGGAGCACAATTGCAATGATTTCAAAACGCACATTGAGCTGCAATGGACTCCGAGAACAGCGGCCAGCCGTGTTGCTCCAGGCAGGTAGTACCTACACATCTGATCGCGTCCAGGAGTGAGAGATTGCCTGCTAAAAATCGCCGCTTGTGCAAAAGTGGATGCTTGGTATCACGATATCAGGAGGAAGGAAGGCGCGATTGAGGAGCCGATCTACGACATTCATAATCTCCCTGTGCCGTCAACCTTGCTAAACAAGCAATGGCTTATGAGGGGATGGGGTTGAAAATCGTTCTTCGATTGGTCTGACCAATAAGTCGACATCTGCCTTGTTTCCGTGAAGAGAATTGTGATGACGATGCAGCCTCTTCTGGTACAGACTGCAGGCAACGACTCGAAGCGAGGAAAGCCACAAACCAGATCTGAACAAGACGTGAGCTCGATTCACATGAGATGTCTCACACGATTGCGAGGCATCCAAGGCAAGCAGTGACTGGTGTTCTGCCTCCAGCAGTCGTTGCACCATCCCACTCTTTTCCCCACTGCAGCTAAACTAGGACATGCCACATGTCAACTATCGGCACCCCACAACAACACCCCACACTCGCCTCTGCGCCAAGATCAAATCGACCCCGTTTCGCCTAGATCTACTGCTTGTGTTGAAAGTAGGCAGCGATCGAGACGAGATTTTGCTAGTCGGGGATTGCACCCTGTAATATGCTGCGCGTTGTGCTGCAAAAAGAAAACAAAACTGACACAGGCGCCTTCGATCGAGATCGAACGCTACTAATTAACAACGATACTAGAGGGGGGCCAGAATAGGTCGACTATTCCTCGTACAGGTTGCTTCTACTCCGCGCCAACGCAAGGTAGTGGGATCGAGCCCAATTGTCGGTCAATGGCCATCAATGTGTCTGTTAATGGTCAACCTTGAACCTGTCTACAACTCTCCCCTGACCTTGCTCTAGGAATCAAGAACCTACTTCGCACCAAGCTTCCGTACCTGCGACACTCCTCCGAAGCACCTCGTCGCCGCGCCGAACCCCTCTTCAAGTAGGCAAGCCACGATCTCGATGCGATGAACCCATCTCGATGAGTGGAAGTTCGACATCATGGCATTCGTGAGGGTGCGAGATACCGCGGCTACGTCGAAATGGCGTCCGAACGCAAATTTAGTACCGTTACCTAGTGTGGTGCTGATGTCAAAACCCTCCGTCAAACCCTCCGTCAATCGCTTCAATCCCAGAAAAGTAACCTGCATTTCGTGACTAGAAGCTTTAGGCATCAAAGTATCTCGGCGAGCGGCGTTTACCAAAGCAAGCGCTGGGAGCCTATGACTTGATGCGCACAGACAGAATGGCTTCTGCATGTTTTCAAAATGAATTGTCTCAGAAGTATGGTTGACAGCTGCTTCTTGCCTCCTTGCTCGTGCATCCCGATGGCTCACACCCACATTGCTTTCGAGAGACCAGGAGCAGGAATAAGATCGGACATCTGCAGGATTGACAGCGGCTGCGTGCTGATATATCATATCAGCAAACAAGATACTGCATGAATGACAGCGGTCTCTTGCATTGGCTCCTCTCCTAGATCGGGGGGCTCCACCCTAGTGCATCCGCCACAAGAACGAACTACGCATACGTACCTGTACATAGAATGGACGCCCATTGTGATTAGAATGCCAAAGCAGGAATAATGTCGAGGCGCTGCTAGGGGCATTCAATCATGGGCGTAACGGCTATCTGCAGGTGTGACAGCGGTCTAATGCATCGTTATTTCCGCCGTTGGGATGGATGCTGGTCCTATTCTAGCTCTGCATGTCGCTGTCTCTTCCCATGCCAATAGGGTTGTTTCTCTTCTACGACGTTGTCACCTGCTGCAGTCATCACTGGCACGCTTCGGGTGTCTAAACTTCTGCGCATCATGCCTTGTTCCTATCTCTCCCTGCCTAAATTAAAAGGCATGACTCGAGAAAGATAGGCCAGCAGATATGAACTCACGAATCGGAAAGCGTCCGGTTCCCCCAACTTCACACTTGCGCATCACAGATCCACAAGTCCGCCGGCATCTCGATGCAATATCCGCCACCTCCGGGTATAATAATACGCATCAGATGGCTCTGGACTCAAGGAGAAAGTTGTCACGCTCACACTCCAAGTCAGGAGTAAGCGTGCTCGACCATCCCTGACTCCCTACCTAGTTCCGCACACATATCTGCGGCACCTCCTGACACCTGTCACACCTGCAGCTAACCCATTAGCCGCTAGGCTTCCCTCCCCCTCACCCTGCCTAGGCCAATCTCGATCACTGATCACTACCTCGGGCCCACCGCGCCGCCTTTGCATCCGCAGCACATCTTGCCAAATCTTGAAAAATGCGCACACACTCTATCAGAAAGGTTAAAATCGGCAATGGGGCCTCCATAGAAGCCGGTAGCCATGGTACCGGTGGCTGCAGAAGCCAAGCCAGCCCGCCGTTACAAAACTACCCTGGAGGCACCACTCGGTATGTTACTATTCTGCTTCTGGATGCTAGCAAGGTAGCACAAACTATACATTCGCGCTCGAAGCCATTATGCTGCTCGCCTCTTTCTATCGACGTTTGGGAGGTTTACTCGAAAAACGCCCACGGGTCTAACAGCTTGGCATTGGCTCGTTGAGAACCAAACAGAGACTGCTTAGGATTTTCCCCGAGTCCATTGGGTCGTGTCCGAAGTACCTTGCTGAACGCCAAGACGATGGATCTTTGCAAGGGCACTTCGGCCGATAATGCTCGGGACTTACCCCTCGATCATCACGATTTCTCCTTCCAGCGTCTGCTGTTAAGCTTAAATGTGCCAGGATGGGAATGGCTAGCTTTTCGCCGGATTATTTAGCACCCTCCGCTGACCCCGGACCGATTGAGGATGTCATTGTCATTGGTACCTGCAACGGTCATTCCGCGGAATAAACAGGGAGGCTGTGGATCGGACGGGGAAAACTGGAGCGGGCCTAGATGTCATGCTCATTGGCGCTTGCAACGGTTTAGTTGTGTAACCGGCGGAATATTTAAGGAGGCCTAAGGTATGGATGGGATAAGGTAAGGTAGGAAGGGATGGCGAAAGCTTCAGGGAAGGACCGAGCTCTTTCCTTTTTTTTCTTGGCTTGGCTTTGGGCTTTGGGCTTGGGGCTCGGACTTTGAATTGTGGAGACGCCGCGGATGGCATGGCATGGGGATGGAAGGAGAACTTTTGGTTCAGTTGTCTCGAAGTGCATCTTTTACGTAAGTGAGGTATCTTCGCTGAGCTCCGTCTCCCAGCGCTGTGCAAACGCCATTGTGCAATGGATAAAGGCCCCCTTCCACCATGCATCAATCAATTAATCAATCAATCACTCAGCAAAGAAAACAAATTCCAGGTACATGACATTCATCCACTACCTTGCTTTATGATACGTAGTCACACCACACCCCCAATCCAAAAACAGAACAAAGTCACAGATCTGCCCCCATCTCCCTCGGGAACTCCCAGCCCCCGACCATCACTCAGCAACGGGAAACGATTGACACGATCGTCTGTCCCTGAAATGGCATGGCATACGCCGTCCCCCGCGCCGGAACTTTTTACATCCAATGACCCATAAACCAAGGGTTTGGTCGTTTGTCACTGTCACCTGTCAATCACCCTACTGAGGCCCCTGAGCACATCCCTGATGCCCGTTTCGCCGTTTTCGCCAGAGGCTTTTTGCCGACCTTGCTGATCTCTTTTTTCGAGGGCCGAGGCGCTTGTGGCTAGAATGTTGTCTGCTAGTTTTTCTGCTGCGTCTTTGTAGGCGGTTATGGCGTGGATGTTGGTTGCGAATCTGTCGATTGAGAATTCGAGAGACTGGTTTACCGTTTGGATGCGGCTGCTTGTTGAGGCTGTGAGAGAGGGTGCGGTTTCTGGGGCTTGTGATTGCAGTGATTGCAGTGCTGCTGTTTGGGTTGGGTCTGAGAGTAGGTTTGCGTCTATGGTGGAAGGGGCTGGTGGCGTGTGGGATAGTGGTGGTAACATGGGTGCGTTGTCTGAAGGTGATCGATCTAGAGTCTCCCATATTTGGCGCTCTGCTTGTAGACTATCGTGACATACTATCAGCGGTCTATTTCTTACCATTGAGACGTCTAGAACAGGACTCACCTGGCGATCTGTCTTTCAAGCTCCTGTATCTTGGCCAAATTTGACAAATTTCTTGGGTTTGCTTTGGGTATTGAGGGCGGTGGTGTAGCCTCACTCTGTAGCAAGATTAGCACTCTCAACAACATACGAAAAGTTTTGGGATTCAAAATACATACTCTGCTGAACCAATCCGACATCTCTGACTTTGTGGAGAAGTCTTTCAGCAGCTGTGATTGTATTTCCCGCGCTGTCATGGACTGTCAACCTTTGCTCCCCTCGAAGTAGCAGCCAGAGACCGTACCTGCTAATCTGGCATTGCTGTCCTCCGTTGTAAATGATGGCCTTTCACCCATTGCCCGTGTGCCACACCATGTCAACAGCTGTTTCATCCGCCGTGGTTCTGAGAGACCTTCGCTTCCTATGTGTTTGTAAAATTCAGAGCTTTCAACTTCGTCATGTGGTATAGCTGCCTCATAGTTAGTGACAGTCTGGCTCACCGCACGAGAAGTTCATACCATTAGATTTGCCTGTATCAATAAGAGAGCTTGCTCGCCGTCCCCTGTTGCCTAAGCTACTTCTTCTCGACCCGTTGGTCTTTCTCATCTCCTTGTTTCGCCGTATTATCGGTGTATCTGCAAATGGGAGGGCGATCTTCGTGACATCAAATGTGTGCTCGACTGGATGAGTATGGTCCTGCTGAGGATCTTGTTCTGTTCGTGAACGGTCTTTGTGGGAAGTTCTGCCCTCCTGATCTGGCTTCATCTCGCTGGAGTTGCGATCCTTCCTCCTCTTCTTGACCTGCAGCACTAGTGGATCTGCGTTCTCTGCACTCTCATGCTCTCCGCTGTGCCTTGCGCTTCTTCTCTTCCCAACCCTGCTCTCACTTTGCGCTGGTTCTGCACTAGGTGACCCCACTGACTTCTTCCTTGACTTTCTCGGTTGGACCGGTTCTGCCTGCACCTCCCCCCTGTCTTCCTCCATTGTGCTGGGCAGCTTAGGCTCAGCTTTTGCCTTCTTTGCACGCGTTCGAGTAAATGCGAAGCCATCATCCTCCTCGTCGTAGGCTAAACAGTCAATTAGCCATACATTCTCAGGGCACAACAGGACGCCATTTCCTGCTGTACGACATTATGAAGAAGACGCAGAGTCGGTCTCAATGGCAAGGGCTGCTCACCAGGTTTCCGCTTCGCTGTAGGCTTCGCGCTTGCACCGTTGACCTTCCCCTTCCCTTGCTTCCCTTCAACATTTTGCCGTGGCTTCACTTGCTCCGAATCATTCCCTATGCCATTGATGTACGGTACGTCCTCCTTGTCTGCCAGTCTCGCGCTGGTCCTCCTGCCATGCCCTCGCGATGCCTCACTCATTATATGCGGATTATTGATCAGCTGCAGCGGAGCGCGCGTCACGTAGGCAGTCATTGGTGCTTCTTCTGATGGCAATTAGATGTCAAAAGATTGGGTCCGCAGGGCGCGTGTGACGAGCCGGGCTTGCGGAAATGAGCGCCTCTCAGTGTCGATAGGAATAATGGAATCGCTCTTTCCTATATCGTAAATGCATATATGTACCTTGGTAGCGGAATGTCGATGGGTCGTGGTGTTGCAATCCGGTAGTGGCTGCTGTTGTTGCAGGCATGCGGAGTGAGGGGATTTAGTTCCATTATTCTGTTTACTTTTCGTGTTTTGAGCTAACTATTTTAGGCTTGGCGCAAGTATTTCCGCCACAAGACGCGATACTTCTCTACAAAAACGTGTTTAGATATCGAGTACACTTTAGTCACGTCTACAACAATCACTGCGATATATTAAAGAAGGTGTTGAATCTTCAGCTTCCACCAATAATGGTAGGATCGCGGCGATAGGCCTGCAGGGCTGATATTTGAATAACAATGCATTCATTGGTCACAGCCATGCTCGCCACCAGTCCAGCGCTGACAATCGTGGACTCGTTATAGAGATGCATACAATCATGTCATGTTAGAAGGCCCAGAGATCGTCGTGGGAGGTGCAAGACTTCCCTCGATCCTCCGCTTCGCCTCCTGCCTCTCCTCATGCGTCACATTCTCCTCTTTCTTCCGCATATCAGGGGTATGCTGCGATTGCTCGGGATGGTGGCCGATGGACATGCCTACGCGGAGCTGAAAAGATGTTAGCAAAAGTATATCATACTTGTGGGAAGATCTGGCATACTAAAGTCTCCAAAGCCCCCCTTGCATTGTCAACAAGATCGTCATCGAACTGCATGGCACCAGGCTCGAACAAAAGCAGAAGGGTACTTCCTCCGAATTTGAAGTATCCCAACTCTTCCGTCCTGCGGACATTGTCGCCCTCTTTCCGCGTGATCACTGTGCTACCGACCATCATGGCACCCACGCAGATAACCATTACCCTTCCGTGAGCCACTGAGTCAATGGGTACCACAACTCGGACATTCTCGCCATACACATCCAGTGCAGATCGAATGGCCATTGGATTAACAGTGTAATACTCTCCTTCGATCAACTTGGGTTTGTCCATCACCCCATCCACAGGTATATGGAAGCGGTGATAATCTTGAGGCGCCAGCCGGAAGATACCTAACGAGCCGTTGATGTAACGCTTTGCATCCTGTGGATAGGCGTTGCCAAGCAGCCGTTGCACAGAGAATTCTCTGCCTTTAACCCAGATCTTAGTTGCCTCGTCCAAGCTGTCGAACACGACAGACCGGCAATCCGCAGGTGACACAATGACTTTAGGATTCTTAGGAGCTGAGCAAGGCCTTGCACCTGGCTTCAATTCCCGGTAGAAGAATTCGTTGAAATTCTTGAACTCTCCAATGGGTTTGCGGACTTCTGACATGTCAAGCTGATGGAAGTTGATGAAGCCTCTAATTTCTCGCGCCGAGGAGGGGTCATCAAATTTCCTACCTTGCTTGAAACTCATGTTCCGCAACATCTTTCGAACTGCTCAGAATTAGTATCGCCTTCGCGACTATTTGGTGGTAGACTCACTTCGTTTCTTTTCCATTTCCCTACTTTTCAAGCCCTTGTATAGGAGGCGTATCCCAATCCGGACATAGACGCTCATCCGCTCCTCATTAATCTGGCCTGTCATGCGGTCTTGCACCAAGATATTGGCTGAGTTTGCACCTAGCTTATACCCGCCGTACGAGATCTTCGTGATAACTTTCGAGTACCATTTGCGTTGAGCCTGGCTTGCGGTGACAAAGCCCGCCATCACAATGTTATTCACCTGCCTCCAGTCCTGACTTGCGCATGTGGCAATGTGAGTAACTATGTCCGCGTCAGACTTCTTGTTTAGGCGAGGCTGGTGACATAGTGGGCATTCCCGGATCTCGACAACGTGCTCTTCATCTCGCTCGTCCACCAGCTCATTTTCATCTATCAGTTCCCCTTTTTCTCCTGGCGTGCCAAGATGGTCCTGCGAAATGGCAGGGACTGCTGAGCGGTCTCCATCCTTGTTGAGTGCCTGGTCAGCCATACCCTCTATTGCGGGGATTTCATCGTCATGTCTGCCCTTGTCCTCTCCACTAATTTGGGTTGAGAAATGGGCATGATCCATGTAACCCCTCATTGTGTCACCCCATGTCTTCTTTCGAAGTGGCTGGCGTAATTGATCTTCCAGGGCAATGACAGCCTGATCATAAGTCAAAAGAGGATCGTGCGTGTTGTCATCTTCATTCGCGAATCTTTCGAAGAAGCTGTCGATCGTGGCGTCTCTGAGGGTTGAGCCCAACGTGTCCAACATAGTTGTCAGCTCTACTTTGCTGACTCGCGAGTTTTCGTCAGCATCGTATTGTTTCAGCATCGCACGCCAGAACTGCTGCCGTAAAGCAGGGTATGGCAAGTATTTTGCCTTAATGAACAGTTGAGGGTTATGCTTGTCTTCCCAACGATCTTTGTTTTTGAGGATCAGAGGAAGGGTATATGCCTTTATCAACGGATCGTCAGGTTGGGAAGGATGCTCCTCGGCTGAGTCGGCACCATTGTTGGTCGCCGAGGGTGTCAAATGATTGGAATCGCTGGGTGCACTTGCTATACCACTGACTGAATCCAATTGAGCGCTGCTTTGCATGGAGGACTGCGAACTCCTTGTGGTAAGACCAGGCCGTTGAAGTTTGTTAAGGCTTTGCGCGGAGGATGACCTGGATAGTGGTAGTCTGAACCTAGAATGCTTAGGGGTGGGTAATGTAAGGGAAGGATCAGGTGGTTCTGGAAGGCTGTAAAGACCTGTCTCAGCATCTGCCTCTGGCGCAGCAGAAATGACATTTGATAGCGGGAAATTGGCTGTGCCAACAAAGTCGTTGCCAGAAAGCTTGTCCCTGTCGACAATTGAGAAGCTCATCGAATAGTTCTGCTCGTGTCTCATAACCTGGAAAACCATCTTTTCTTCGAAGACAGGGTTTAAGTTATGACGGATAACCCGGGTCCGATATGTCTTCCGACCCAAAGAGGCCACCACAAATGGGTCCATGTCAAAGCCCGTTTTAGTCACTTGCAAGAGCGTCAGTAGAGTTGAAAACACACCATAGAAAATCTCGTAAACTTACTGTTCCGTTCTGGAGGGAGGTCAGTGATCTTCCCAATCTCCAAAAAGATGATCCCAACGACATCGGTGCCCCCAGTGAATTCGTATGCTCTAGCTTTTGCTCTCCTTTTCAACCGTTTCAGCCTAAGCTTCCGCTTCCGCTTCTCAGCCTTGGCCGTTTTTTCCGGGTTATCGGGTTCGTCTGAGGTTTCGGGGCTTTTCTCGTCGACGTCGTCCTCATCCAAGTCGTCTGGGTCTATACTATCGATTCTCGAAATGTCCTCGTCTTCATCGTCGTCCTCGTCTTCCTCGTCTTCAGGACCGATAGTTACCATGGCGGCGAGCTTCTGAAGGATATCTTTCGAGCTTGCTGACGGGTTTGTAGAGTCCACGAGAGAAAATTGCATCTGGACTTCGCCGGATACGGCCTTCTTTTTGGCACCTTTTCGTCGTGACTCCAGGGTGTACCATTTTGGCTACCGAATGTTAGTTAAGAGGTCGTAGCTTGTGTAGGGGCACAGCACACCTCTTGCACTGTCTGACCATTGGCGAAGATATCCTCAACAACGACATCGAATTCGCCTAGGTAGTCCTTCCCAAAGCGGTCTCTGTCCCAACAAACAGCTTCCAACAACACACTTTGAATGCCGTCTATGGGTAGGTCGAAGGAGACATTCCATTCCGGGTTGAGGTTTTTGCTGACAGTAGGGGTAGACTGCCTTGCATCGCCAAGTTGCACGACCAGAAACTGTTGAAAGCATCAGTCATTGTCTTCCTTTGTGGTATTGTAGAGCACCCACGGGATCACTAGTTCCACTCTTATCTTTTGCCGCCAGATTTCTCGCCTACACCAAGCAGACGTTAGTCGAAAGCTCGACCAGCGTATTGAGGCAGACCTACTCTTATGACTTTGGTCTTGAGAACCAGCCCCTTGCTTTCTGCTGGAGGAGTCCGCATGGGGCTCGTGCCCCTGCTTTCAGGTTGACTGCCTTCTCCATTCTTGCCATTGCTACTCTTGAGACGAGTTGGTAGACCGAGACGGACCATAATGTATCTGTGTAGCAGATGAGAGCCTTGTCGCTCTAGCTTGCCTCTTCAACGTAAAATCGCTAGTGCGTATTCACCCAGACTGTGTGAAACCACGAAGACATCTGTTGGTAGGCCGATCTACCACAGAAATGGATCTAGTCAATTCTGCCAGTTCAGCTCATGAATTATGAGGGCTGTCATCGGAGAAGTTGCGGAGTTAAGTCATGCAGCTGCTCATCTGACAGCAACAGGCAAGAGAGTAGCAGTCCCGTGAATGCTGATGTCAACTCTTGGAAAAGGAAATCACTCTATTATCTGTTCAATGGATAGGAACACACGGAAGTGTTTCAGGACAGCGTGGGGTGCCCAGGGAAGGCGGATCCTTAGAGGCAGTGTTCGTCCAACGGCGGGAATCCGTGGCGGAAGAGGGAAGGCGCTTGGGGAAAGAACACGCGAACTCTTGACATGGGACATTTGTCTAGGTAGACTCTGTTGCAACCTTAAGCCACAAACCTCTTCTACTGGTACATAGCACTGCCCGATTCTATTTACGATCATGGACCCGTTTTCTGCAGGAGGTACGTGAGAGCATTGGACTCCCCAAGCGAACCATGCAATTGATCCTTCATAGAGCTCCTAAATATACACAATGCCTTCCACCAAGGCCAATACGAGACAGTAGTCGACTTCGACACGTCATCCCTCTCGGCCGAAAACAAGATACCTGCCCGGGTACTCCAACTACGAGCTCAGATCGCCAATGGCCAGGCCAAGGAGGTCCTTGCAAACATCAAGAAAGAGGGGGACGCACCAGATTTCGCTGCTATCAGAGCTCTGGCGAAACATACGACGGGGGACACTTCGAGTGCTGTGACGGACGTAGAACAATTAATTAAAACGCAATCAGAAAATGCTACAGTACAATTGGTTGGGGGAATAGTACTACAAAGTGAAGGCAAGACAGAGGAAGCTTTGTCGCTACTGAGCAAGCATCAAGGCAGCCTTGAAGCGTATGGTGTCCTCCAACGCAATGACATGATGCTTGCAAGACCACTGATCTGTATCCAATCACAGCATAGCCCTTATCGTTCAGATCCACCTCCAACAAAACCGCACCGACCTCGCTTTAAAGGAAGTCCAAGCAGCCCGCAAATGGGCACAAGACAGTCTCCTAATCAACATTGCCGAATCATGGGTCGGCTTACGCCTGGTACCTCTCCTCCCCACTTTCCTTCACCCACTCCCTTTCCCCGAAACCCCCACATACTAATACCACCCTCCCACAGGGCGGCGACCGCTACCAACAAGCCTTCTACGTCTACGAAGAAATGGCCCAAGCCCCCTCCACCTCAGCCACAAAATCCCTTGTCGGCCAAGCAGTCGCCGAGCTCCACCTAGGCCGCCTCCCAGAAGCCGAAGCAGCCTTGGAGCAAGCCCTGCAGAAAGATCCAAAGGATGTGGAAGCTATTGCGAATACGATTGTGCTGAATGTTATTGCTGGGAAGGATGCGAGTGAGGCGAAGAGTACGTTGGAGGAAGTACAGCCTGAGCATCCGCTTTTGGTGGATTTGAGGGAGAAGAGTCAGGCATTCGATCAGGCGGCTTTGAAGTATTCTGCTAAAGTGGCTTCGTGACGTTGGGGGGATAAAAGCAAGGAGTACGGAGTCTTGTACAGGCATGATAGATCTTAAGACCACGATTTCCCGTTCTCTGACTTCAAAGGCCGCTGATACTGTGCAGATATCTCCTATTGACAATTCCTTTTCGATATATACAACTCTTCCTACTCAACATCTACAGTCATAACAAGCTAATAAACAGCTAAACATTACGATAGGGTATTCGCATCACACAAACCGCCCCTACGCCCCAACCTTACGCAATGAAAAACCAAATCTTCTCCCATACATTCCTCGGTCTCCTCTCCGGCCAATGCTCATCAGCGACATCCAGCGCCGCCTTCCCAGTCATGATATCCGCCTCAGCGCTAGGCACCCACCTCGTCTTCTTATACACCTTCCAAAACAAATACAAGCCAGCATAGATCAGTATCCCAATATACGCCGTAATAAAATCATTGACTTGGAATTTCTTCGTCGCGCTGGGAAACGTCCAAAAGCCATTGAAGATAGTGATCATAGCGAAGAACATGAGGGAAAACCAAGCTGTGTAGGGTTGGAAAGGGGAACGGAATTTAAGGGTGGAGCGATCGATACTCTGGGCGCGGAGGGCGGAGTGGAATCTTATGTAGGCTATGCTGATGGACATCCAGGTGAAGAGGACGGAGATGGTGGTTAGGGCTTGGAACCATTGGAAGACTTTTTGGGAGCCGATTGAGGTGGACATGTAGGTTAGGAGTGACATTGCGGCTGTGAGACCCACGCAGTAATATGGGACGCCCCTGTTGATATGTGTAAGTACGCTTGGTTTTGAATGCGGGGGTTTTAAGTGACTGACTTTTTGGAACAGGTCAAGAAGAGTTTGGGCGCCTGTCCATTTTGTGCGAGGGCGTACAGATATCGGGATCCGGTGTAGAGGAAAGCGTTGGAGGAGGAGGTTGCGGAGGTGAGAATGACGGCGTTAACGATCGAGGGCAGTGCAGGGACCCCAGCCCGATATATAGCGATTACCCACGGTGAAGCAGCGGCACCAGGCGCATTGTTCTTCTGCGCATCCAGTAGTCTTTGAGCATTATATGGCACCAAGACACCGATAGCCAGCGACCCCAGGACATAGAAGAATATGATACGCCAGAACACGCGGCGAACAGCTTTCGGAATGTTCTTTCGCGGGTTTTCCGCCTCCCCAGCGGCAACGGCCACCATCTCCACTCCACTGTACGCGAAGGCGGCGTTGACCAGAGTTGAGAAGAAACCAAGGAAACGCCCGGCGCTGCCAGTGCTGATGTATGCCTTCATGGCGCCAGGGTTATCCCAGTAGCGGAAGCCTAATCTATCATGTGTGGGTCCTCCGCCTAGATCGATGATGAATGCGAAGAGCAGGAGGCCAACGATTGCAAGTAGCTTGATACTCGCAAAGATGAATTCGGCTTCGCCGTATACAGAAACGGTAAAGATGTTGAGACCGACCACAAGGAAAATGAACAGTGTTATCCATGCCGCAGGATTGATGCTGTCTGCTCCCTGCCAGAACTGTATGATGACAGCAGCGGCAGATATCTCTGTACAGAGCGTGAGAGAACAGGAGTACCAGTTCTATCTGTGATGTCAGATCATCGTCTTGAGCATGACGTGGTGCAGAGGACTCACGTTCCATCCCACGGCAAACCCCATAGCGCCATCCACATATCGCGCACAGAATTGTGGAATCGCACCAGGCAATGGCAGCCATGTCGCCATTTCACCAAGGGACATCATCATAGCGAAGACAGCAGCACCGGTGAAGGCATATCCAAGCAGAAGACTGAGAGGTCCGGCCTGCGTGAAAGCATGGCCTATTCCCAGGAAAAGGCCTGTACCGATTGTTCCACCAAGAGCAATAAACTGAATATGCCGTGATTTGAGCCTGAAGAGCTTGTTAACGTCCAGTCTTCAGTATGACTGTTGTGTTGAATTCTGCCTTTTGACCTACCCTCGGGTGACATAGCCATAGTCCTTGGCCGTCTCTATATCACCATAAAGATCCGTCGCTTCACCGAGCTGCATGCCTCTTTCGTTAACGACCCGGGAAGGATCATCGTACATGTCCTCCACATTGGTGAATCCCTCTTCTCGTTCGATCTCCCACGGGTCTTTCTCTGGCATCTTGGCGGCAGTTCGTAGAGGCTTGGTGTCGCTGAAGTCGCTCAGCTCGTACATAGAAGCAAATGATCAAATGTATAGAGTGGACTCATTCGTACCACTCTCAACCATAAACAAGACAAAGAACGAATTCAAAAGAGTAGAATTACACCGAGCAGTTGCATCGTGGTCAAGGCGCCCCATCGACTGACGTGCCATTTTGTGACGAGAGGGATCAATATACGTTACCAGACGGCTGATGCTATTGATGCGCTAAAGTCAAATATGCGACCTGAGACCTTGATCAGTGGAACTAGCGCGCACTCGAGCCTTCAAGACCTGGTGGACCGTGGACGGCTGGCGAAAGTGTAGATCCAGCAATCATTCCACTCAAACCCGAAGACCTTAACTTTAAGGCGCCCAAAACAAAACAATCACTTAAAGTAACTGCCGATATGTTTGCCTGAGGAGAGGCGTGGCATGGCTCTTTCGGTACCTGAAGGAATGCTGCAGCTGATAGCGCTACCAGGTATTCTGCACGTGTTGGAGGAACCAGAACCTAGCTAGGTCGACCCTGCCGTGCTATCGTCATTGGCTCTGTCCCCCAAAGAATTAGCATAGTGGTTACCGGTGTCTTCGGCCATAGCGCTATACGCTATGGATAGATTGCTCAGAGCAGCGGGGACTGTCATCCTAGCATTATGCGCCCGCATGTCGGAGAATTTGTACCGTGTCTGAGCAAATGCGGACGGGGAATGAAGCCTTAACAATAACAGCAAATTGCAGCATCTGATCGTTAGTAGTATCGTCCCGTCATTGACACAAGGCTTCTCGGAGGATTTTCTTTTCATTATGTTAATATCCTGAGCTAGGATAAGAGAAGTTATGGCGTATGATCTGCCATAACGCTTGCTCCTCATCGCTTGTGGCGAAATTTTGTGGTCTTGGCGTGGAACTACAGGGATGTGAGGGGGGGCAAAATGAACGACATCCACGCACATGTTTCAGATGATTCCTGTTGGACAAACTCTCTGAGTCCCAAGCCTAGACTGTGGAGAGGAAAGCGTCGGAATAGTGCTTGCGGTTTAACCCTTAATCGTATTAGGTTCGATGCCTAATGGCGCTGGTGCAATGGTGTACGTAGTGGTTTCGTACTTTTCTAATGGCTTCTGCAGATAGCTTCTCGGCACGAGGCGGGCCTTCCAAGCCCGCGGAATCTTCCGTGGAGCGTATATGACGGTCAAAGCCATACTGTAGCCCTAGAAGAATCGATAAAGATCACCGTCCTAGGTACTAGTGTCGACACATTGTGATGAGTAATTCTTAGGGACTCGAAGATGATCCCTAGCCGGTAGCCCATCTATGACGTGGCAATCGATAAGAGAGCGATGGTTTGAAATCAGTGGAAGTCCCCAAGACCAGCTGCTTGGATGTTCAAGATCTACTTCGTGGGACGCATGTGGCGTGAGATTGCATATACAATGCAGCACCGAAGACGAAGCCCAGCGTTGGCGTTTACAGGTCAGCGAGGGAGGTTTGATTCAAACAGAGGTTTAGAGGTAGAAGCAGGAATGACAACTAGAATTACTGGAAAAGTTCACCCTGAACCGGCAGCCCACTTTACAACTCATCAATCAGGCATCTTTCGACGAAAATTTTTGTACCAGAATTGTAAAGGTAACGTCTATGATATCATAAGTGAAAGTCTCTCACCAAATCCTGTGTCTGAAGACTTCAAAGAGTGGGGTGCCGATTGGAGGGTGCTGCTTATTGTTGAGCGGTGAACCCTTTAGATGTGAAATACCGAAAAAGGCTGGCAAGGCCTTCAAGGATGCGCAGAACACTACGTATCCATGACTAACTACCTACTCTCACACATGGTTTCTCCTAAGCATTCTTGGCAAGTCTGGATGCTCACACTGAAGTATGCAAAAAGTGCTCTCAATGAATGCTCGAGAGAAAAAGGAGCTGGAAGAACGAACCTAACTTTCGCTCCTACAACCTCTGCCGTACTCCCAGCTTCCCTTCGTACAAGCTAATGACCTCCCAAGCATCCACCAAGCCGATGAGCGTTACCTCCGCAGCTCCTAAGGAGCAGTGTGGCATCAACATTGGTGATGTCCGTTCTTGATAATTTCTTTTTTTGAAATTCCACTCCAAGTTCCAGGAATTTACGTGTTGCAATGTACGAGAACTTGACATAGATAGACCTATCGTTGTTATAAGCTCGTCGTCTCGCCGCTTCCTTGCAGCTCGCAGCCGTGCCGGGACGGATGTGTATGACGAAGGTGGGGTAGACAATACAACACAGAGAAACAGCGAAGGGATAAGGCCTTCTTCAAATGTGGTAACACCTCTCAACGATGCTTTATCAACATTAGAAACAGTAGAAGAGTTCACTGCCCTGCCGGCTACCCTCTGACGCCAACGAGACTGGGTTCGATGGTGAACCTTCGTAGATAAAGCCATATGTCGTATAGATCTCTATCATACTCGTGCCACTTCCTTCATCGAAAATAGTCTGGTTGCTGATTGATGCATTGTGTAGATCTCATTGTCCACGCCCCTGGAAGCCCCCTAGAGCTGTGCCCCAGATTACTAGGCTAGCTGGCGAGGGAGTCCAGCCGATAGCGCAGTGGGCTCTTCTTAGATATCAATATCGTAGACCCAGCGGTAAGTCTCTTCATGAAGCTTACTGATCGGCGCTGAACGGAACTTGTAGGTCCCATGAACAAATGATACATAAATCATGAGGAGAGAGTGTCTGTGGCGAAACTTGTTCATCGTCACCTACCTTGCCCGTTTTCCTTGGCGCTTCTGCTCCTCGCTTGAGGTCCCAATCTCCTTGGCGCTCCTGCACACAATCTTATCACACATCCACCTCCTTCGCCCACCCAGCTTGACAATCACAACAAGGCAATACCGTCAGGATGGTAAGTCCGCTTCTCGAACTCAGTCTACTCGGGGCATGGAAGCAATTGAGTCTCTGCAAGCAGCTTCGGTGGGATACTGAAGCGTCAATTGCTGACTCTGGGTCGTGACGCAGCCTTTCACCAAGCTGGTCAAGAATAGTGCGTACTATAGGTGAGTAGTATCTCCTTTCCATGCTTGTCTCTCGAGGTTAGACTTACAGCAGTGTAGCCGCTATCAAACCAAGTACAAGCGTCGTCGCACCGGGAAGACCGACTACTATGCCCGCAAGCGTCTCATCACCCAAGCCAAGAACAAATACAACGCGCCTAAATACCGCCTCGTCGTCCGCTTCACCAACAAAGACATCATTTGCCAGATTGTCTCGTCCGAGATCACTGGTGACAAAGTTTTCTGCGCAGCCTACGGTCACGAACTCAAGCGCTACGGAATCAAGCATGGTCTCACCAACTGGGCAGCCGCCTACTGTGTCGGACTTCTGATCGCACGTCGCGCCCTGACAAAACTGGACCTTGCAGACACTTTCGTTGGAGATGAGGAGGCTTCTGGCGAGTACAAAATTACCGAGGCTGCGGAGCACGACGGAGAGGATCGTCGTCCATTCAAGTGTTTCCTTGACGTTGGCCTCGCCCGTACTTCTACTGGAGCTCGTGTCTTTGGTGCCATGAAAGGCGCTTCAGATGGCGGCATCTTCGTTCCTCACTCTGAGAACCGCTTCCCCGGCTACGACATCGAAACCAAAGAGCTCGACGCCGAGACTCTCCGCAAATACATCATGGGCGGCCATGTTGCTGAGTATATGGAAACGCTTGCCGATGACGACGAAGAGCGCTACAAGTCCCAGTTCCAGGGCTACATCGATGACGAAGTGGAGGCGGACGGATTGGAGGAGATGTACACTGAGGCTCACAAGGCAATTCGGGAGGACCCTTTCAAAAAGGATGATGAAGAAGGGGAGAAGAAGTCGAAGGAGGAGTACAAGAAGGAGTCAATTAAGTACAAGAAGTCGAAGATGACCAAGGAAGAGAAGATGGAGCGTGTGAAGGAGAAGATCAACAAGGTCAAGGATTCCATGTGAGATGTTCAATAGCTGCCATTGAAGAATTTTATGTGGTAAGGCACATGCTCTCGAAGCATCTCTTGCTAGGTAGAGCACCATTAAACGAGGCTACACCCTGATAAAAATCTATCCACCGTTTGCCAAGTGAAAGATCTGCTGCTTTTGTCTCATCTGCGTCTGCAGATTCTTCTATGCTCCGAGAGGCAGGCTTGTCCAGCGTCCCAGGGCTACCTTTTACTTTCCATACTCCATGCATGCCGAGTCTGGCCAGCATGATCCCCACACACAATCTGCTACCCCGGCGAATTACGCATCGTAATTGGAGTTCGAGGATCTTTATAAGCACGATTCCTTTGATTACTTGCGTTACCTCATGGAGTTTTCTCAATCTCGTGATCGAGCGGTGAAACTAGCCGATGCCCGTAATCAGTCGCCTCGCCGTCTTCCAGATGCTTCAGCCCCCCTTGATGTAAGCGAAGGACTTACAAACAATTCTCTAAATTCGAAATGAAGTGATGACATCCAGTATTTATGTAAGGCAGAGCTAGACTAATGGAAGACAACAAAATGCGACGATACCACCGACAAGAACTCTCCCAACCCTCCACCGACTAACCCCGCAGATCGCCATGAGCTCGGAATCAAAAGTGGGAGATTGACCGTTGAGTTTTGACAGCGGCAGAACACCAAGCAATTCTTATTGACCATGGAAGGTATACATGGGGTCGACGTAAGCTGGCTCCATCACTCGCCCAAAGGTAAGCATTTGCTTTTGCGTCTTTGCCACCCTCGCCAGGATGCGGACCTCAGGGTTTTTGCGACTTTATTTGCGGAAACCCAATGTTGGCGTCTCCTACCTCTAACTGACGGGCCTCATGATACAGATCACTATGCGAAACAGACGGCGTCCTCGACCGTAGCCGCCTCAGAAGAGGTGGCAGAACCGGACAAAGTTGAATATGGGCAAGACCAAGACACACCTACCTCACCCAAGACCAATGGGACCACGGCTCCTCAAACCCATCCCCATAGCCATCGACCCCACCTGCTTCGCTCAAGCTCGGAGAAAACCGACTCGCAAGGTGTGATTGCTCCCAAGAATACTAAAGACCAGAGGATAGCCCTAGTGGGCAGACGAAATTCATGGATGTCAAGCATAAGCTCGAAGTTCTCATCCAATTCAAACTCATCCCCCTCTGCTACTGGTTCTGCACCCAGCGTACCATCAACTACCAAATCTCCGCCTCCGAGCCCACAACCAGAATTCACGAATCCATTTGGTGCAGCTGTTACACCAGGCTCGAAAGATGTCAAGAAGTCAGAAACACCAAGCCCAGCTCTATCTACAAGTCCCAAGACCAGCCACACCTTCTTGCAAACTGCATTCCGAAGGCTATCCTCAAGCAGTGGTAGTAGCCTGGGGAAGGCTACGGGAAGCGGTGGAGTCTGTGCGAGAAAGACAATGAATGTCGATCCATACCGTGATCGTTGCGCTTTGCCAGATGTCGACCAGAGGAAATTGCGAAGGGTTGCGTTCTGCGTCGATGTGGAGATTGCTGGTGCAGCACAGTACACCGAAGAAGAAGATGAAGAACCGCCTGCACCTGCGCCTTCTCTCAAGGGCGAATCAAGCCTTACCCGACCGGAGCACGACATAGCAGTCAAAAATATGAAAAAAGACCAGCAGCTGAAGAGAAGTGAAGGTGCAGCGTTGAAGGACCCAACCGCTATGGCGG
Source organism: Stereocaulon alpinum (assembly GCA_018257865.1). NCBI lineage: Eukaryota > Fungi > Ascomycota > Lecanoromycetes > Lecanorales > Stereocaulaceae > Stereocaulon > Stereocaulon alpinum. Next base: position 142,821 of record JAEUBA010000053.1, on the reverse strand, counting down.
AAGAGAAGGAGAAGGAGGGCCTCGTAAAGGCTACTGGACAGGCAGTGAAACTCGAACGAATTTCAGGACCTGGAAAGCCTGGGAATTTCGAGGTGAGGGAGCTCACACGGAAGAAGGAAAAGAAGAAGCGCTCTGAAGGCGAACGCAAAGAGAGAAAAGAAAGAAAGCATAAAGAAGCGTTGGCGAATGGTACAATTCCTGCTGAAGTCAAAACAGATGCGAGCAGCAGCACAACCGATTCTCCTGCTGGCACCGAGACGCCCCCGGACTCCCAAGACCGTCCGACGACAGATCCTCTGCGCATATACCGCCGGTGTTGTCAGCTGCGTGAAACGCCTATACTTAAAAGGATAGCGGAACAGATCTCTTCGCCATCTGCTTGCCAAGTAGCAACACCGGGTATACTATCGAGCTTGGATTTGTCGGGCTACTGGATGCAACTGCCAGACCTCGTCACCCTTGGTGACTACTTAGCAGTTGTGCCAGTCCAAAGATTGATATTGGAGAATTGCGGTCTTGGGGATGAGGCTGTGCGCGTGATTCTTGCTGGACTTCTTGCCGCAAAAACGCCAGAGCAGGCAAAACACAACAAGCGGCTGAGCAGAAAGGTCAACGGTCAAAATAAGCAAATGACAGAATTACTCGGTGTTATAGAGAAATTGTCCCTCAAAAACAACCCCAAAATCGGGAAAGAAGGCTGGCGACATATTTCTCTTTTCATAAACATGTCCAGGTCACTCAAAGCTATAGATCTGTCCATGATCCCACTCCCACAAGGATCAGCAACTGTGGATAGCGTCAAGCATAAATCCCATCCTGCGATGACGAATCAAGTCGATATGCCTACTCTCCTGCAAGAAGCAATCGCGACAAGGCTCGAGGGCCCTCGATTGGAGGAACTCGTCATGGCAGAATGTGGGTTATCCACCGAAACCATAGGAAAGCTTGTGGACGGTGTCTTGAAGTGCGGCTGCACTAGACTCGGACTAGCAAACAATGACATCTCGCAGCAGAGCTTAGAGCATATCATACGCTATGTAAAGAGCGGGAAGTGCGAAGGTCTTGATCTTGGCGGCAATGATTTACGGGAGGACTTGAACATGTTGGCAGATGCACTGGACGAGAGGAGCACGTTGTGGGCACTAAGTCTTGCCGACTGCCACCTTTCACCCTCTTCCCTCGAGTCCTTGCTGCCCCGTCTGATTCGTCTTCCAAATTTCCGATTCATCGATTTGTCTCATAACCGTGATCTGTTCTCCATGCAGCCTACTGCTCTTGGACTGATTCGGAAGTACCTGCCTCAATTCCCCATACTCAAGAGATTACACCTGACAGATGTGGCCATGACGCCCGAGCACGCCGTTGCTTTGGCAGAGGTCTTGCCAGAGAGCCGAACTCTGGCTCATCTCAACATACTCGAGAACCACCTTTTGTCACCTCTGGCATCTGCGAAGACTGAAACATCACAAGAAGAAGCCTGCGCTTTATACGCTTCCTTGATGGCTGCAGTACGCGTATCAGAGTCACTCATCTGTATAGATATCGATGTGCCAACTCAGGACTCGAGTGAGATTGTCAAAGCTCTTGCAAAGCAGGTCGTTGCATACTCTTTACGGAACCTAGAGCGTTTGCCTCTTGCGGAGACCTCAGATTCTGCGATAGCAGCAATGGCTAATCCACATGGTGGTGAAACCCAGGTGACTGTGCCTGATGTGCTACTGCATCTTGTGGGTCATATGGATGATTATCCAGACAATCACGACAATGACGAGCCAGCGCCAGACGATGATTATATCGTTGGCGGTACTGGCGTCGTCAAGGCTCTCGACATCTGTCTCAACCGAGCGGCTGACGGTAGGAGGGGCTCTCGAGATGGATCGCCCTTCCAAAGCGGTACAGCAACGCCAAGAAAAGTACTCCAGGGCAACGAGGTGACCAAGGGCAAAGCCAAGGAGATGTCAAAGAATTTGTTGAACAGTGCGAGGAAGATCCGAGCGAGGTTGCAGCCGGCCCTGGTCAAGGAAGCGAAGTCGGGTGACGAGATGAATTATAGTAAGTGGGATATCCTCACAGCTCGTGTCTAGCATACTAACATCCTCGACAGAACGCCTCCAATTCCTTGACAGCACCCTCCAACGCATGATCCAACGCTTCGAAGACGAATACCCCGAAACCCGTCTTCCCAAGCCCACCACCACAGCAGCCCCAACCCTCGACTCCAACGCCAGCACCTCCTCCCTCGAGCCTGCATTCTCCATTGAACAAGCCGATCTCCTCAGCGACCCAGTCTCCCCAGACCTTGAAGATGACTTGTCTTCCCCTCTCATCCGTCCCTCCTCCCTCTCCCGCCGCAGCTCCTCTCCTTCCCTCGCGTCCCGCCAAGCCCAAGAAGAAGGCCGCATGCACCGCTTCGGCCAACGCGTCAAACGCGAAATCCTTCGCCCAGAAACACAGGACTACGCGCACGGTACGACGGGCACAGAAGTCGAGGCCGAGTACTTGAAAGATGTACGCAGACTGCTGGAGAGTTTTGAAGGAAGCGAAATTAAAGATAAAATTGAGCGTATGGGGCCCGAAGCCTTGTATGAGGCCATTCATGCTACAGCAGAGGAGCTAGCTGTGATGGAAAAGAATGATCCAGAGGGTTTTGCGAAGATTAAAAAGGTCAGAGGTGCGGCGCTGGCGCTGTATGGGGAGGATCAAAAATCGCTGGCACCGCCTGCGGGACCTAACATCGCTGTCGAGACGGCGTTGAAACAGTATGAGGAGTCGAAGATGCCACTGTCGGCTACGAACGGGCATGTTGGGACATAACATCGGCACCGGTTGTTGTGGCGAAATAGCCACGTCGCCACGAAGCGTATGGAGTTTACGGAATAATGTTCTACGTGAAGAGGAAATTGAGGTTCTCAGTACCACGACCTGCATGGATATTTTCATGAATCTACCGAGCGAGCGAGTATTCTATCCAAGTCTGCGGACCATTGCAAGCGAGTCTTTTTTCCACGAGCACATCTCGTGCTTACGATCCTTTTTGTCTTTGAGCACGGCTCTTTCAACATCCTGTCTGTCGTTACAGACTCTCAACCCGCTTGCTGTCTTTCTTTCATATACCCGATGTACATATACCATCTCTTAACGATATTCCAAATCAGATTGGAAAATTTGCAATCGAGAAGCATTTCTACTCGTCCACTCTTACAAAATACTGAAAACATCCATCCCCACCCCCCACCCCGGAGAAACCCAACAGCACGATCCCCACCATCCAACTCCCGTCCCTACCTCTCCCTCTCCCCACTTACACGCACCAACTACCCATCATCAGCGCCCCATATCCATATGCGTACCCAGAAAGCCAAGGATCGGTGTTAGGGTTAGGCTTAGACCATTTCATTTACTCAGCTTAGGCAGGCTACTGGTATATATATATACTGGGTAGAGAAGGTAGGGAGGAGGACTTGGCCGGTCAATATCTTTGCGGTGTTATAGGGAGAGACGGAGACAGAGACAGAGCCGGATGTACATATGGGGGTTGTGGAGGGTTAGGGAGTGGGGAATGTGGGTCTGAATTGGGTACGTAAATGCTATTTGCAGCCGGCAAGAGTGTGCATTCCGGCAGTGAAGGGGAGTTCTGAGCGTGCCAGTTGTACGGCGCAAGTCCCAGTCCCTTTTGTCTAAGCGGTTATGTTCGTTGTGGAAGACGGTTTTTCTTTAGACAATAGCAAGAATTACAAGTCACAGGGAGATCAATGCATGAGGTATCATAACTGTATATTCAATAGAGCATCTACCTCACTCTAGCTAATGCTCAGCCACTTGAGCACACATAATTCTGGCAGAAGAGCAAGTACAGTACTAGACGGAGCTAGACGCACAGGCCCTTTCCATTGCACACACACATCATCCTCGATACCGCCTTCGCTCGTATCGTCCATCCATGCGGTCCATTGCTTGCACAAACCTTCACTCCGGTGTAGTGTTGCCAGCAAGGGAAGAAATTGTCAGCCTGGGTGCAAGCTAGTGCTATCCAGGGTAAAAGGTGTCTCCGAAGACTGTGTCTGTGGGGACAAAGAATTGAAGAATTACAATGTTGTTATGTAGAGACAGTCGAAAAGTCGTAAACAGCAAGCCAAGCCAGTGCAGAGATGGTTTGCTGGGAAATAAAGTCGTAAAAGGCGTGCATAGTAGCAAATGTCTGTGATGTGCCCGTTTTTGCAGCGAAGAACTGCTCGTTATGCCTGAGGATCTACCCAAGGCGACGCCGAGTAATCCATGCCACGTCAGCCGTAGAAACGAAATTTCCATTCAGAAAATGGCGCTCTTTCGCTTCGCGGCATCAGTAAGCACCAGCAACGGAGCCTTGCGCCTGTCATCTGTGTCTTCAGCTTCCTCAATCTTGACCTCTACCATCTTTCCACCGATCATGCCTTCCTCGCTGCTGAGACTGGCTGTCGTAATAGGCGTGTCAGTCGAGTTTCTGTCCCTTGATCGCTCCTTCATCTCTTTCCTCTCTGAGCCGATAGGGCTGGGTCTGCTGGATTGGCTGTCACTCCGGCTGCCAATACTGTCATTGTCGCTCTCGGAGGAAACGGAAAACGTGATTTCGCATTCGCTTGAGGGTGTTCCTATGCTATCGATAGAGTTGCTACCACGAGAAGCAGCACGACGGTCCAAGCCAGCGCGAACAAGATTGTTAACCGCACGGCGGCGTTGACGAGTGACGAAGTTCTTGCTACCCTCATGCTTTGAAGTCGGCTTCTCAACAAGCTCCTCTAAGGAGGGAGGACCTCGGGGTTGGCGGGCAGGATGATCTCCAGCGCGATTCTGTCCAGGCCCAAAGGTACCAGTCATAGGAGTTGGGGGAAACGCTGCAGACTTGGGGACACTGCTCTTGGGGCCGTCTCCTGCGTTCTGAGCTAAGCCAGTCACTGACGACAAGCCTCTTGCATGACCTCGACGGAACGCATTCGCGGAAGGCGGTGGCAATGGGTTCACATCAACAGGTGATGATGACGATTTCGGAGGAGAGGGCTTTGGAGGAGAAATGCTCAGAGTGCGAGGTGGGACGATATTCTCCGGTGGTGGTGAAACTTGAGCACGGAAAGTAGGTGTTGTTGGAGGTGGTGAGTGGCTCAGCTCATTGTTGGACATTTGACTTGGATGTGTAGCCTGTTGTTGAGAGCCATTGTCCACTGCTAAGGTTTGCTGACCGGTCATAGGATTGTAGACAGAGTAGACGCCGGCCATGCCAGGGACTGGAGACACGATGGGCTGCATCCCATTCTGGAACTGCTGGTTATAGTAGCCATTGTTCGGTGCAACAGGCGACTGGAAATACTGCTGCTGCTGGCCTATTCCACTGCCGAGGTTCATATTCTGCATCTGCTGTTGTGCCGCCGTAAGTTGAATGAGCTGCTGCTGGAGACGCATCTGTTGCTGCGCAAGGTACTGATTGGTTGCCATCAGCTCCGCATAGACAGCAGGATCTTCGTCTTGTTCGTTTTCAAATTCGAGCGTCGGAGGGGCGAGGATCTCCGGAAGCGCGTACATCTGGCCATTCCCGCTGATCGCATAACGCTGGCCACCAGGAAAGCTTCCACCAACAGCAGTTTGGGGCATAGCACGTCCATAGTTGTAATTCTCCTTGTTGCTTTGTCCGCTCTGGCCAAACCTGAAAGGCGCCTGGACCTGTGTAGGAGGAGCCGAAGAAGGGAACGTTGGTGATTTCGGAGCAGTCCTCAACCCAGCCAGCAAATGGGAGCGGCTTGTTCTTGGTGTAGGATTGGCATTGTGTTGATGACTCTCGCTGATCGTCGAGATGCTGGAAGGTGGGGCGACACTGAGACGCTTGCTGTGAGATCCACCTCTTCTAGAAGAAAACCCAGATCCTGGAACACCAAGTCCAGTCTCGAAAGAGTTGTGTGCATTGTAAGTCATTTGAGCGAGGCCGCCAGCGTTCAGACTCATGTTGACGGTTGTTTCGAGGGTGCTTAATATGTGCAAGAAGTCTTAGTCTTCGTGAAGAACTTGATCTAATCTTGGCGCTGACAGAAATGGTTGTGCTACCTCAACGAGTAGGCAAATCTCGTATTATGTAGAGATTACCAGCCGATCGATGTCTCACTAGAGCGATGGCGTAGAAGTGAAAGTTCAGTATGGATGCAAGTGACAGGTGGCTTGATATGGTTATCGAAGGCAATTGTCCAAGGTCAGGTGAGAACGTGGATAACACAAGGATTTCAAAACCTCTATTCCAAGGAACCAAAAGTCAGTGGATTATGATGATGAGGGGTTGAAGATAGGAGCTCACGTTTCGAGAGTACAAGGTGTTGCCAAGGTGAAGTCGGACACAGGTAGGAGCCAATGTGGGATAGAGAGTGAATCTCAGGCAGGCTCGATCAGTAATGTGTCGACTGGAGAATGGTTTGGTGGTAGTAGTGGATGTTGTGGTAGTGTCAATGGGTGTAGCTCCTTTCTCGTCTTGACCAGCAAACCACAAGAAGTAGCCACCTAGAAAGTATGAGTATCGAGCTGGTCGATGTGCAGGCGTATATTCGATTTTTTGATTATTATGAAGATATATCACGTGGGACGTTTGTAAAAGCACCGGGTGTGCAAAGCGACACGATCGTGGTGATAATGAAGGATGGTGGATGATGGTGGATGATGGGTTGTATTAATTAAAGGGTGGAATCAATGAGAGACGATTGTATTAGTTAGTGAGGTAAGTAGTAAGGTGAAGGGAGAAGGAGATGCTGTGGGTCGCGAATAGATAGAAAATAGAAAATCTGTGCAAAGGTAAGTTGAAGGTGGATGAGACAGAAGAGGGTGAGAGGGTGAATGGGTGGATGTGGATGTTGTTGGAGGAAGGGGAAGTATTGGCAAGGACCGCTAATTGGTTCCAGAGTCAACCCAGGGGCTCCGTTACTGTCTAACCGCTTGGAGCATTAGTGTTGCCTCTAATGGACGCCTTGAGGGGCGACTTCGGGGGGTAATCCCTGGACCTTCAGGCCTGTGCAGGCCATTTCAGCCAACCAACGGCACTTGACTTCCCTCTAGCTTGGGGTTTGCGGGATGAAATTTTGTGCATCTTCAATCATCGTGCTCTTCTGGACGCCTATTCGATCTTCCCCTTTACCAGCCTTTACTACTACCTACGACACCACTGCCTACCCCACCTACTCTTTCACCGCTTCTCTATCGCAAAGAAAGGAAGTACAGCCAGTGAAGTCCATCGGGCAACCTTTTACCCCTCATCGACAAGAATAATGCTGCTGCTAAGTGGTAATATCAAGTGTCGCTTACATCCAGAAAAACCGACCATCTTCCCGGGCGCTTAAGCAGGTCTTTTCACAATTGAGGGGCTATTATTGTTTCTACCGCTCTCCATAGCATCAACTGCTGTGGCTTGCACAAGCGTGGGGCCCTTTTCATAGCGACAATGTTGCAATCGCCGCCGACGTGGGCTCTCGTGACCCAGTCGTCTGGTATGGTGTTGGGGTACATGGTGTTTCTCTGACTTGCCCTGCAGCAAAAGGATTGCTATTATTGCAGGGGCATCATCGTTCAAACAAACCAAAAGGCGACGACACGTTGTATGTACCATCCTACGCTTGGACTGCGAGCTGGCCGCAGTTCCCAAATCCTTTGACGATCTGGTACGATCGCATGTGGCGAATCACATTGTCTCGAAGCGGAGTCGGCAACAAGCGATGTAGCTAAATATAGCTTAAAATACTCCTGAAACACCACCCTGGGAAGTTACTTGTGCTTTTGTACTGCGGCAAACATTTTACGCTTCTGTGCTCGGCGTTTCACCTTGCTTGTACAAGCCTGTTCTATCTTTCGATGGCATCGATCTTGTTGTTGTAGCCCTAAGAGGAAGGTGTCGGGGCCAGCTACAACGCAAAGAGTTCTGTTGCGGCCAGATCGTGTTGCCTGCTACGATCAGTTTCGACGAGCATGTGACCTTCGCTGATTCAAGAGACATTTCCTCGAGATCAGCTGTGCGCAAACATGGTGTCGTTTGCATGTATCCGCCTGTGACCGGAACCGGGCCCCTTCGGTAGCCTCAGCAGTTCCAACTACATGGTTTCATGTCGATTAACCACGTTATTGCCTTCTAGATCCTGCAAATCAGGCCACCGCACCTCGGACTTACTTTGCTTGTTCTGGACCTTTAATCCCCTCGCCTTAGCACTATATATGGCCGTTTCAGCTGCCTCACAAACTCGGAAACCCTAAATCGCGAATGTCGATCGCGCTCCTCTTCGATGCTGCCTGAATGTTGGCAACCACAAGATTGTTGAGTCTATGGCAATCTAGGACTAGTTGTCTCGCATAGCCTGGTGTGTACACCGAGGACCTAGACAACAGTATAAGATGTAGGATGCGTTGCTGTATGTGACATCGAAAGTCTCGCTTCACTCGTTCTCGATATAACGATATCACTCACCCTAAGCTTTACATCACCATCTACTATGTACTCTAGTACGGGAACGTTTACCTTGCCACCTCAAAGTACAGGTTATCTTCCCCCTAACAGCTTTCTTCCTTATTAGGAAGCAGTAATACTCATCTTCGCTTGCATATCCTCAATTTATGCGAACAGGAAAGATAAAGTGGAATACAATTGACAGATTGCGCTGCCGCATTGTATTAGAACGGCAGACTTATCGAGATTTTCGTTTCGTGGACGTCTATATCGACCCTTTGACGAGTGGTACCCAGCGGCCTACCATGGCGAGCACGGAACTTTCTGGCAACGAATACGGTGTCTGCGCGACCGAGGAGAGAGCACAGGAGAGATAGAGTGGACTGAGAGCAAACGATATGGGCGTCCATCATCGACATATCTCCTCGGTCCAAGCAAGGCACCGGAGGCAATGTGCACAACGGAAGTATCACGGAGTTCTGATCTACAAGTGCTGATATCGCATCCACTAAAACCATTGTCGCAGTAACAAAAGCCACTCTTACATTGACCGCATGGCAATCATGAAGATCGCTTTGAAAGGTTTCTCTCCGCCCTGGTAATTGACGTAGTTGCGGTTTTCCAACCCTCGGAAAATCTTCCCCATGCCTTGTAAGATCGACGTAACTAGATATAACAGAGCGGTAGATCAGTCCGCCAATTTGACCCATTTACCAACGACAGTAGAGGCCTGTTGAAATGCAAAGGAGGATAATCGGGAGAAGAAACTCGCTAGCAATGCGCGATCCTCCCTCTTATCGGCCAATGGATTTCTTCCAAACATCTGGGCTCAGATTAGGCTTCACGATAAGGCCCTATTGCGCCGCATGGATTTCGGATCTTTCGTGCAGCAATACCGCATGCCTACGTCACAGATCCTGTTGCTGATCATTCAGATACTGGCAGGATCTGTGGGGAGAAGATTTCCGCTGAGCCGCTATATCCTTGACACCGATTTATATGTAGGATTGTAGGATCTAGCTTTCCTGGCTGAGTAGGATATCATCGCAGCCTTCTTCTTGTATCGCACACGTCGTTGCCTCCTAGGTGGATGAACTTCGTCTCTCTCCAGCCTTTGCTATCAGGGAAGTTTGCCTGTTATGGACGCGTTCACGCCTCAACAAACAATTGAGCTGGTCTCCAGGATTGGCTGTAAGAAGTCGCATATGGTATGGCATAAGCTGTGGTGGAACTCCTTCATGGCTGGACCTTTGCTTGGGTTTGGGTAAGTGGAAGTACATAAGACATACACATATCCCGTCTTTACCAGGGCAATGGCACTAAACACCCTGGTTGCGTTATCGAGCATTCGCTGTCCCTTGAAGTATCAAATGACAAATGCCTATGTATGCAAGTAAGCATGTGTACATTCGAGCCTCTGCTTACCCTTATCCACCAATCGTGTTGACTCTATCTTGAGTGCCGTGACTGGACTGATGCCGTACACAGATGCGCAGTAGCGTTGTCGACAGAAACGGCCCCGTGGTACCAAGAAAATGCTCCAGGTCTTATCAGGACCATCGGCTCGGTCTTCTTCCCAGTGGGGCTCATCATGATCTCAGTGGGGCAGATCTGTATACTAGTAATGTCATGGTAGGTCACCGTTATTCATACCCCAATGAAATATAGTCTGATGTTCCTCAGTTCATGTCGACCGCATTCCTTCACCGCCGAGTCACTGTTGTTCACCTTGCAGTCAATTGGGCTGTGTCGTACTTTGGCAATTTAGCGGGGATGCTGTTCTTCATGGCTATCATTACTGGCTGTAAGTGACAGTCCAGGCTTTCCCGTCACTGTTGGAAAATCGCTGATAACAAGCTTTAGATGGAGGAGTCTTTGATATCCCCGCTTATCGCACAGAGATCTTCAACTTTGCCACACAGAAGTGTTTGACTCCCACCTGGGTTCAGATATTTCTTCGGGCCATAGGAGCCAATTGGCTGGTCTGTTTCGCCGTATTCATCTCCATCTCTTCCCGCGAAATTTCGTCAAAAATCCTTGCCATCTGGTGGCCCACGTTCACATTTGTAGCGCTGGGCCTAGACCATGTCATTGCAAATATGTACTTCATCCCAGTCGCCATTTTCTACGGCCACCCAGATATCGGAGTGGATCTATACATCTGGAAGTCGATGATTCCCACGGCGCTTGGTAACACAGTTGGTGGCGGGCTCTTCGTTGCAGCAATATACTGGTACTTGTACCTCACCGGACCAGGAGCGGAAGATATCAAATTCGATCTTGGCGGCCTCGATACGGCGATGGAAGCTGGCGGGCCAATGGAGCCATCGAAACGAAAATCAATGCCAGATTCTCAATCCTCACAGGATGAGCAAGATACGAAAGTGGTTAGTGGAAAAGAGCTAGAAGAGGGGCATCCCAATCATGTTGCCTCGCTTCCCTCGACGGGCCAGCACATGGCTAGTGGGATTGGCAGAGAACTGAGCGCGGAGATGTATACTCACAGGAAAGGCGAGCCTAGTCCTATTGAGGGTCAGGCTGTGTGACGACTGAGCGTTATGCACGGTCGCGGCAAGATCAGTCTTCACTAGTTCTTCTTTGCTTACCAATACATTAAACAATTTTGTAAGAGTACCTAGAGCCCAGCCGTGGGGTACTGCTCTAGGTTTGACGCTACACTGACGGATGATACCTTACTTCTGGCCGGGAAACGTGTCTGCGGTTATTGGATAGCTGCGGGCACCTTCCTCCACTTGACCGTTGCAAGACTAGCCTAACAAATGATTGATCTCGATTCGCGAGGGAGTATGCCCCAGATGGATGCAAGACATCCCGTTACCACAGAAGCGGTGTGCATGAATCCCTCAGCCCTGGGACTCAATTGGGGAAGTGAGCGTCAGAGCTGCAGGTCTTTTTCTTTCAAGGAACCATAACCGTGGAACGGCGCATCTTCATACTTTTCATTATCTTCCCGGTCCTTATCAGATGGACAGGTCTTGAACAATTCGCGCAGCGGAGAAAGTGGGAATGTCGTGGCGAGCCCGGGGGCTTGGTCAGCGTTATGGGGTAGTGGCCCTAGGGACTAGCTCGCCAGGTAGGGCTTTCTAGTCTTTTTAGGGTGTACCACTGGTGTGGGGAGAGGCTAATGATTATTCGAATGTCGTGCATGGAAGGACGCCGAGGACGCCTAAGCGCTGTGTGTTTGCGATCCCGAGACTTGTTGCAACATACGGCATTGCGCGAATCGCCGACGACAAACCGCCACATACTCTCGAGTTCGAGTTTCTCTAAGGTAAGGTACATTGTGATTCAAAGGGTCAATGTACCCTGTTACGTACTGTGGCGGAGTGTGACATGTCATGAGTGATGCAACCAACGGGAGGGCGGCATCGGCTCATTTCGGCCTCTGCTGGTCTTTGTGTTTTTCGTGAGCCGAAAACATGGATAGTGGGTCTCGTGCCAATCAGGAACAGAAAGTCAATCACTGCTTTCTCCAGAAATTCGCTTGGAGGCATGAAGGTAAGATGAGGCGACTTTGACGAGCACAACGCAGGTGTTGAGGTGTGAGCGATGAATAATCCGAGTGGGCGGGTCTAGAGTCTGACCTGCAGCAGGATTGCGAGGCTGAATGTGGAGGCTGAGTGAGATTGTTCTATCTAAAGGCGGAGGATCAAGCCCGCATTCTCCCTGTCTTCTAAGCCTCCTATTTGCTGATTACGCCTGGTGCACTGACCTTTAGAAAGTCCCATAGAGTATATTATAGATTCGTAGTTGCCTCCGTGTCAGCTGGCACCACATCATCTTTTAGTGAAACTGTATGAAACGTGACCTGCTACTACATTGCCAGCAAACCTTCCTATCAAAAGCCATCAAGTTAGGTTTTACTACGTAGGATCCCTGAGCATTGGCGGCCGTTGCGATCCGCTGACGGTCTAGAGGGAAAGCGATTATACTTCGAGCCAGATTCGCCAGGGAAAATAGAAAATTCCAAGGGAAAATCAATCAAGGTCACAATTTTCTCCTTTACAGCCGCCACAACCATCCGCTCCCCACAATACCATCAAGTTATCTTTTTTGATCACCCCTTGATCCACTTCGTATGAAGCCTGCAGGCCCCTTTCAATCCACGCTTGGCATCCAGGCATAAATGTTGCGCTGTCACCTCTGAATACGGCCCAAAGCCCACGCGTGACAAGCCATTGGTTCCCAAAACAGGTAACCTCGGCGTAGCACGCAACTACCTTCCCCCACGAGAATTGGCCGACATTGGACGAGCATGCAGTGACTGCAGCTCTGCATGAAAGCTGGACATGCCCCCCCCTTCCGAGTACTTGGTGCCTGACCACTTAGATGCCTCGCCCCTTCTACGGGATGGCTAAGATGAAGACACAAATTCACAAAGTTCCCCGTCGACTACCGCACAATTGAAACTGCTCCAAAATACGGCACTTGACAGCACTGAACCCTCTACGGACGTGCATCCGTGAAGCGAACCAGTGAATTGCCTTTCGGAGTGAATCCCATCATGGCTGCCTCCACAATTCCCGCGACTTCTTCGCCCGCTCTGGCAAACGGCAAACGATGCTGGCCATCTTCTTCGCCCACAAGTCAACCTACCTCCCAACCCTCGCTCAAGCACCAACCCAACACTTCTATGCCATCGACAGTGACACCTGCTTCAGCCCTTACATTCAATGGAACGTCGTCCACCGCAAGCCCGGCTACCCTCTCAATACAGTCTTCGCCTGAAGGGCCTCGCGGCCGTAACCTTCCTCTCGACTTCTCGCCTACGCCTCTAGAATTACCTGAATCTACATTGAGCCCGCCCTCTACACAATTCCATAGCGCGATGAGCGAAGCTATTGCAGCGAGCAAGTCGCCTGGTCTCATTCGAAGGCTATCAAGAGGGGCAAAGAATAGACTTCGCCGCCGCCAGTCCTCAAACCACCTCTTGAACCGTGATCGCAGCTCGGGTCCTGCTATACTTCGTCGTCGAAGCAACAGCAAGAATGGTACCGATTCCGACAATGGCATGCTAGATACAGAGTTCGAGGCCGACATTGAAGATGTCCAGGAAGACCCAGAGCCTGTCCAAGGGCTAGGAATCAGCGTCCAGGGTCTAAGCATGGACGATCGACGCTACAACCTGGAACCTGCAATTACCCAAGGTGGCATAGCTCCAATCGTGAATGCGAGCATCTGTAGAGGGAGTCAACTCACAAAGGTCACAAAGAGGAAACGAAAGAGCCTTATATTCTTTCTCAACACAGATTCAGCCAAGGTCTACTGGAATCCATCGAACCCGTCGAAGCAGTTCTATATTGATGACATACAGCAAATTCGTGTCCAAAGCGAGGCGAGGAATTACCGAGAAGAATGTGGTGTACCGCTCGAGTTTGAGGATCGCTGGTTCACCATTATATATGCTGACCCGGATCGTGGAAAGGGAAGACCGCTCAAAACCATGCACTTGATTGCTCCGAACCAGATCACCTTTACGATGTGGACGTCTGCTTTGGAGGACACTCAGAGATACCGCTATGAGCTCGTGAACGGGATAAACGGTGCTCGACTTAATGAGAAGACCCTAAGGAACCACTGGAACCACGAAATGGCGAAGAAGTTCAATGGTGCGGACCACGACGAGAACGAAGAGACATTCGATTTCGCTGGCGTTGAGACTTTGTGCCACAGCTTCCACATCCACTGTTCGAAGAACATGCTCCGTGCCCACTTCGAAAAAGCCGACCCAGACAACACAGGCCGCCTCAATTTCGCGCAGTTCAAAGATTTTATTCGCCGTCTGAAGCATCGTAGCGATATCAAAGACATCTACAAAACAATCATTCCAAATCCTGATGAGGGCATGCCTCTGGACAGCTTTCTGGAATTTTTGCAAGATACTCAAGGTGTCGATGTGTCCACGAATCGCGCACACTGGATCAAGATCTTCAACAAACATATCCGGCAAGCAAACCAAAGTCAGATTAGCCAAGATCTTTCAGAGGAGGATGCAAGTCAAATGAAATTTGTTGCATTTACTTCATTCCTCTGTTCCAATGATAACAATGTGCAGAATTTCAAGGCTCCCGAAGTGAGATTTGACAAACCCTTGAATGAGTACTTTATATCGAGCTCCCACAACACATACCTCATGGGTCGACAAGTTGCTGGGAGCTCCAGCACCGAAGCTTACATCCGAGCATTGCAGCGCAATTGTCGTTGCGTCGAGATTGACTGCTGGGATGGAGCCGATGGTCGTCCAATTGTCATGCACGGACGCACGATGACTTCGAGTGTCCTGTTCGCGGATGTCATTTCGGTCATTAACAGATACGCCTTCTGTGCATCCGACTATCCGTTGATCCTATCCCTTGAGGTCCATTGCAATGGAAAGCAACAACAAGAGATGTTCGAGATCATGATACGAGAGTTTGGGGAGCAACTGATTCGAGAGCCTCTGCCAAACTTTACTCACCGATTGCCATCGCCTGAAGATTTGCGCAACAGAATCCTAATTAAAGTGAAGTCTGGTGCAGATCCAGACCTCGATGCTGAGGTTTCTTGCAACCGCCGCGATGTGCCCAATGGACGCCGCGATAGGAGCTTCAGCTCACCCTGGTCTCGGCCTCAGATCTTAGACAACGGCTTAGTGCCAAGCACTCCTTTGCTGACCAGTCCTCCTTCCAAGACCCCTCCTGAGCACACGTCAAACTGGGGCCCTGGTAGAGATTCGATGACAACCACAAGTGTTAGTAGTTCAAGCGAAGACAGCGACAGTGGGACGCGCAAAAACATTACCCGTCCCAAGAAAGCCTCTAACAAACCACGCAGGAGTAAGATTATACAATCGCTCGGCAACCTTGGCGTCTACACGCAAGGCATCTCGTTTAGTGGTTTCACTGGACAGGAGACAAAGACATTCAACCACGTTGTTTCCATTGCTGAACGCAAATTTGATGAGCTCTGTGCCAACTCAGACCAGAAAGCGCAGCTTGAGAAGCACAACATGCGCCACCTGATGCGTGTGTACCCGTCAGCCTGGCGAGTACAGTCATCAAACCCCGACCCGCTGATCTTTTGGAGGCGAGGAGTACAGATGATGGCATTGAATTGGCAAACCTACGACCTTCCCATGCAGATGAACGACGCCATGTTTGCCAGTGGTTCCGACAAGCTTGGCTATGTACTGAAGCCTAGAGAACTGAGGGAGTCCCTGTCGATCCAGGAAGAGATCTCAGAACCATCCATACACGGCCTCGGTAAGATACAGAAGAAGCTGATTCGCTTTTCCGTCGAGATCATCTCTGCACAACAACTACCAAGACCCCACGGTATTGCGCCAGATGCGCCTTTAGATCCTTACGTCGAGATTGAAATGTTCAGCGCCGAAGACAAAAGTAAAGGCATTGCATCTGGCGAGGGTGGACAAGATGCCTCCGCACGTAATGGCGTGTCTGGCATCGGATGGCCACATCGAAGACGAACCCATATGGTGCAAGCCAACGGTTTTAATCCTATCTTCGGTGACACCTTCAAGTTGTCTTTGGAGACTAAATACCCTAGCCTGGTGTTTGTAAGATGGACGATATGGAACTCCACAGACGGACGTAGTTACAATGGAAACCAAGCTCAGACCCCGCTGGCTACCTTCACGTCCAAATTGAGCAGCCTTGAACAGGGCTACCGTCATTTGCGTCTCTACGATCCTAATGGAGATCAATTCAATTGCGCTGCTCTCTTCTGTAAGATCAAGAAGGAAGAGCCTGTCACTGTTGAGAGGGAAGATCCAATGCCGGAGAAGAAGCGAGGGTTCAGTTTCAAAGCGTCCACCTTCAAACGCACTCTATCCGTTGAAAAGAGGAACGGAAAACCGGCGGAAAAGAAAAATTCGAGCAAAAGCCCAAGCATGACGACGAGCGGCGACAAGTCAAGCGAGGGGGCTTGAGTAACGACTTTTTGAATTTGGTGTTTTACGGAACCTTGTTGGAATTTGGACATTTCTTTCTGCACACAATATACCCACATCGTTCCATGGAGAGGCGCAAAACACATGGAATTTTCATGTTTCATAATGTGACACTAGGGGGGGAGGAGCATCTGTTGGTTTGCTGAGCAGTAAGCAAGCAAAAATGAGTAGGCAAACCTTGATGGTCACTCCGTGCATCCGGCTTTCACTTCGACTTACAACATTCACTACCAGCAGGGCATGGTCATATTTTGCAGTATTTGGTTTTATTACCCTTACGAAATTGTACGCATAGATCTCCTTCCGACACTCATGCTGGCTTGAGTCCTTCATTGGGTGGATCGGGATCACGACTTCGCACATAGACACGAGCGCGGGGAGGCAATCGTTGCTGATGACATACTCGCAGAGCGCCAGCGCGGTCTCGCTGTGAGCTTTATTCTCATAGATAGCAATCATAATGCAAGTACCATGGCTTTTGTACATTAAAATTGGAACCAACTTTCCTTTCGTTGCCTCTCTTCCTTATCTGGCATCGTCTTTCTTGTCAAATTGAACGAATATCGAGTCCTTAGCTATCCGTGAAGGCCTAGTTCGCGCCCTATTGAACAGACCATGCTTAGAAAGCATGATGCAAAGATAGTAAATAGTGGGAAACCACGTTGCTGAAGAAGGATAGATGTGGGGGAAGCGACCCTAAGGTACCTACCTAA
Source organism: Stereocaulon alpinum (assembly GCA_018257865.1). Classification (NCBI taxonomy): domain Eukaryota; kingdom Fungi; phylum Ascomycota; class Lecanoromycetes; order Lecanorales; family Stereocaulaceae; genus Stereocaulon; species Stereocaulon alpinum. The sequence goes on along the minus strand of JAEUBA010000053.1, from coordinate 125,702 downwards.
GGTACGTACATGCTTTTACCCAGTCTCGGCAAAACTCCTCCACGAAGACTCAATGTATTTAGGCTATGTTGAGTGTACCCTGCATGGACGTATCAGAAATTTCGATTGGCTTTTGCCAGCTAGCTTACTGAGGCACATAACTCACTGTCGAGCACCTCGCTGGTCAATTGATGGGTGATTGGGGTTGACTTAGGCTACGAGATTGTCGTCACTGGATTGGTATCCCAGTGAAGTGCCTGCGCACATTCGAGACGGAAAAATTACTGCATGTGGAGAGAGTCTACGGCAAGATCGCCCATGGTCAGAGAAGCTGTCGTCTCGGTCTCCGATTCCAATTTAGTCTCAAATGCCGTCTATTTATAGTGTTCGATACGTTGACTAGAGCGGGATTGCTGCTGCGGTTCCCGTCTCTGTAGCTGAGTTGTTGACTCTGTCAACGTATGGTAAGCTTTGGTATTTAGTGTTATCCATGACCTCTACGCACGGCTCAATAATGGCAGCGCTATGGCACTTCTGGCAGTTGTGGTTCGAAAGCAGTGGGAAGATCTATGCTTTGAGATAATCGCTGGAACTGGCTTGGAGAAGCTAGACCTGATGTTCATACCTGCGTTCTATAGCTCAGTATGAGAAGGGCCACATTGTATCCGCTGCTCATTGATAAGGCTTGTATAAGTGCATGAAACAAGAGAAAGTGGAGGCAAAGTCTGACATAGCACTAGAAGATGGGAATGAGAAAGATGAGAATGATCTACAGATAGACGACCTAAAAGGATGATGAAACATGGATGGTGTTGGCCATATCGATCTAATCACTTTCGACTACGAAGGGTTTCTATGGACATACATAGATATACCCGAGATGAATTCATTGTCTCAACTGATGGAGAGTCAAGGATATACCATGGTTCTCGTATGTCAGCAATGGCACAGCCGTCAGGACTCAGGAAGGATCGTTGCCCAGCCCTAAGAATGGCCCCAGGAACGTGTTCTCTAGGTGAGGCAACCTGCCCCTGGACTTTTTAAGATTGGCACTCTAGGGCCAAGCTCCTCCGCCTTGATATCCGCTCTAGGGCTGTGCTTCCCAAGGCCGTGACAACCGAAACAACTCAGCGCGTGAATCCAATGCCCCAGGTTTCCCCGCCTTTCTTCATCCAGTGGCAACGGCAACAAGTGACCGTTGCCCGCTGCATGCATGATGTCACATCTCTAAGGTACCTTACCTTCTACTTCTGATCCCGCCTCGTTCAGCCCCTCACGATTGGTCCAATGATTGCTTTAAGAAACACTCCTACCAGCTTCTACCAGCTCCTACCAGCTCCTACCAGCTCAAACTGACTCCATTGGCCTCATCACACGAGCCTAATAGCCATACTACGATGCACATCCTCAACCTTCTCAAGTGGGGCACCACTTAAAGTGTCCTTCTAAGCCGCCCACCACTGGTGGGGAAACCTGCTCAACGAAACCTTCATAAGACCCCTGATCCTGTCACTTCTCCTACGATGGCATATCATACCCTTTCCCATTGCAATGGCTCGCTCAACTTGGTCCTACCTTGCTACCGCGGCAGCATTGCTGGCATTGAAAGCCACCGGTGCTAGCGCTTCCAGCTACAATGGACTGGCTGTTACTCCTCAGATGGGCTGGGATAATTGGAATGCTTTCGGCTGCAAGGTCGACGAAGAGCTGCTGTTGAATACGGCGCAGAAGATGGTAGATTTTGGGCTCAGAGATCTTGGTCAGCTTTTCTCCTCATCCCCTACCCATATCTGGCATATGAATGCTGATGAAAGTTGTCTCTAAGGCTACTACTATGTCATACTCGACGACTGCTGGTCAGATGGCAGAACATCGAATGGTTCTCTACAAGCCAATGCAACAAAATTTCCCCACGGAATGCGCTATGTTGCGGATCAACTTCACTCGATGGGATTGGGATTCGGCATGTACTCGAGTGCTGGCAAATACACTTGTGCACGGTATGCAGCGTCACTAGGCATGGAAAAGCAGGATGCGCAGACTTTCGCGGACTGGGGCGTCGGTAGGCATTGGAGACGCAGACTCCCAATATCAGAGTGACTAACAGCACGCAGACTACTTGAAGTACGACAACTGCTACAACGAGGGCCAAGAAGGTACATCCATGCTCAGTTACAACCGCTACAAAGCCATGTCCGACGCCCTCATCGCTACCGGACGCCCGATTCTCTACTCAATGTGCAATTGGGGGATGGATTATCCCTGGAATTGGGCGCAAACTATGGCTAATAGCTGGCGCATGTCGGGCGACGTCTATGACAGCTTCGACAGACCGGATGCCAGATGCCCTTGTACGACTTATGATTGTAGGCTTCCTGGGTTCCATTGCTCTGTTATGAACATATTGAACAAGGCGGCTCCGATCCTTAACAAGGCTCAACCGGGAGCGTGGAATGATCTGGATATGTTGGAAGTGGGCAATAGCGGGATGACGGACGACGAGTACAAGACTCACTTCAGCATGTGGTATGATACACACTAGAGTCCATTCCCCTAAATTATTGCTATATGCTGACCAATATCCCAGGGCTATTGCTAAATCCCCCCTCATAATGGGCACCGACGTAACACGAATGACGCCCCAAACCCTCTCCATCTACTCCAACGCCGCAATCCTAGCCATAAACCAAGACCCCCTCGGCATCCCCGCCCTCCGCGTCTGGCAATCCCCCGCCCAGCGCCAAAACGAAACATACTCCGTAGACGCCTACACCGCCGGCGAAAACTCCTTCTGGACAGGCCAACTAAACGGCGGCGATTACGTCGCTGCGTTCGTCAACTCGGGCCCCGCAACTGCTACTATGAGCGCTACTATGAATGATATCTTCATTGACCACGTCACTACGGGCTCTAACGCCCCTGTCCTACAATTGATGCAGACATGGGACGTCTATGATCTCTGGGCTAATCGTATGAGTGATGCTTCTGCGCAGGCTATCATTGCGGGGAACATGACTATGGCTACGAATGCTACGGATGGTAGTAATGCGACTTCAACGCTGCCGGTGCAGACATATAATGCCACGACGACAAGCTATGCGGATGGATTGGCGGCGAATGATATTGCGTTGCTGGGCGTCAAGGTGGCGACGCTCGCGCCGATGGGGACGTTGATGGCGCAGGTTCCTAGTCATGGGGTGGTGGTGTATAGGCTTCGGAGTCAGGGGGGTGCGGGGATGAGGAAGAGGGATGAATTATGATATGTAGATAATATAGATCGCCATCGCACTCTGATTCATCTATCTATCATCTATCATCTATCCGCATGCTGAACCCTTCGGTCGAATTGCCCATCCAGCCCGTAACATCTCCTCCCCAACTCCATTTTCCCCCTCTTTCTCCGTAATCGTTTCTACAGCCTTGATTAAATCGTAATTCACCCGCTCAGACACCACGCTATCCCTCACATACCCCTCATGCCCTCTTACGAAATGCCTAATCCATCTCGCAGCCGTCCATAGCTGCCCTGAGGCACGCTTGCTGATGAGGTCTAGGTACCGCGCTAGTTCGCAGCGTGTCTCGACATCGACGTTTACGCTATTAAGGTAGGATTCCACCAAGGGAATGAGGCCTGGGAAACCGTGACCTGATTGGCCGTTTATGATTTCGTCAATACTCATGAGGGCGTGTTCGTCTTCGACTGGGCCGGTGGGTGTAGGTGGTCTAGAGGGTTGGTGAGCGGGCGTCGAGGTGCCGGATGTGCCGTTTATTTTCGTGGGACGGGGGGGCAGGGGGTCGTTTCTGAAGTGAAATTTTTGGTCCAGAACTGCGTTGCGGGCGTGGGCTGTTTCCATGTTGGACGTTGTGAGGGGGATGGGGATGTAGAAGTTTAGGTCGAAGCTGAGGATTGCGCGGGTGATGAGGACGATGAAGATTGCGAAGGCGGCGTTTTCAAAGTCTGTGATTTGGATTTCCATGGGGCGGAATTCGACGCGCCAGCCTGTGTCTTTGTCGTGGGGGGGAGGCTTGAAGCGCATGTGTTGCCAGTTTGTTGATTGGAGGTTTTCAAAGTGGTCGGTTTTGTTGAGGTCGAGCTCTTTTAGGTCTTCGGCGAAGATGACGATGGGGTCTCGGATGAAGAGGTGGGCGAAATGGGTAGCTAGGAGGTCGTCCATGCCGCCGTCCATAAGGCGTTGCTTTAGGTCTTGGTCGACCACTAGCTCAGGGTCCATGTATTCTTTTCGTAATCGCGGGTCTTGGGAAATGTAGGTGGAGTTGGAGGCATATCGGGACTTAGGGACTCGCCACCGATCGTGCTTGAGTGGCTGTCATATATCAGAACAACCTCCTTTTGCTTTTCGGAGTTGTACGTACCACTTCTCCAAGCTCTTCCGGCGTTCGATCGTCTACTGCCCTGCTGATTTGATTCCACCGCACGTCTGTGTCTACCAGAAATCCTTTATATATCGGCGTTGCGGCAGTCAGTGCAAGCATTATAGGCCCCAACGGACTTAGTTGATCGTAAAGCTTCCGTCCTTCTGTGATATTCTTGGCCTGGAAAGTAATCTGCAAGCAGCAACTGCCCATCCCAAATGCCATAGCGTCCATGTATATATGATCATCTTTCGCCGCGCCGTTCCGGACATCGTCATCTTCTGGCCATTTATTTAGGTCGTAATTGACGGTTGGGTCCTTGAATGGCGTCGGAGTATTGTCATCCTTGAAGACAGGAACGTTGATCTCAACCTTGCGACCTCGCCGAGATCGAATGTTGGCTGCAAGGGTAGGAAAGCGGATATGAGGGTTGGCAATTTCGTCCGGCAGGAACTGGGATCGTAGTCGCTCACCAGAGGGCGGGAAGTAAGGCTCGATGAAGTCGTCTCGCGTGCCTAAACGAGGAAAGGTGGTAAGAGTAATTGGATATTCGTTCGACTTCATGTTATCCTTGGCTATTACTCTCCTTTCCAAAAGTCAATTCAGCGATCACGACGCACGATAGCTGCATATGACTGACCTCCATTTCATGTTTGGCTCCACATCCAAAAGATCCTTGAATCCAATCCCCCATGGCTTGCCTGGAGTTGCCTCGAGCATAAAGCGGCCAAATTCAGGGTGGAAAACTGGTATGGCATCACCATGACTTGACTTGATTCAGCATCTTCCCTATATGCATCAGAACACAGGCATACTGTTGAACCGCCTGAAGGTCAGGCACACATCCACCCTGCTCCCTCAAGACCGAATCCTCAGCCAAGTCCCTCAATATATCCGCTTGTCGCAACGATAGCTTGACCTTCCGCCGGTCTTCATCGAAAGCCACGACCAAGTACTCAATCTGCCAAAATGAGTACCTCATTCGTGCATGATGTACAGTCTTGGCGTACCTCATCACCCCACCGCAGAGCGTCTCTTTCTTTGCCTTTGGCGCGCTTCCATATCGCAAGCAATTGCTACATTCGACATTGGTCAATCTTCTATGGTCTGTTCTGCAGGCCCTTGCCCACCTCAATACCCCATTGCCGAACGTGATCTGCGTTTTTCTTAGCTTCTGGCCAGTCCAGGGGGGTTCCGAGCGCCCTGTTTGGCACACCGATCAGCCCTTATATGTGGGAAGCGTACCAGATGGCAGAACACTTACAAGAACCCCATTCCTACAAGCCGCTGAAGACACTGTATCGTGTATCCAATGAAATATTGGAGGGGTGGCTGTATTCAAGGGAAGGTTGATTTATAATGCTGAAAAGGGTTGAGAGCTCGGGATCAAAGGAGCTCGGAGTAAGCCAATCGGCGGAGGAGAAGGCTGTCACACTAGCAGTATAATGCTGGAAGGGTGGTACACCACGAATTGAACACTATCGGAGAGTCGCCGGCGACTAGGTAGTGGTATCATGGAATCATATGCGCCTTCGAGGGCCGGCTCGTGGGGCCGTGTTCCGCAGTTCAAGGTTTCCCGGGTCAGGGAGAAATCTGATGGAAGCGCGAGTGTACAGTTCGTGGGCTGATATGTAGCGAGGAAAACATGGTGAACGGTATGATGGTGGTCTGGTCTGGATAATGATGGCGTGATGGGGATTACAAACCTTTGCCATGAAGAATGCACGGGATGACACCGGAATTCACTGAAACCTCTCTAGCGTCCGTGGTGGGGCCGCCATAGCTGGGCATCGGCTGACTTGCCTGCGTATGTGTTGACATGCATGCAATTCTCACATGGTCAATTTGGTCTGATAATACAGTAATATTCGCTTCGAGCGCGCACAAAGTATTTGAAATACGGTAAGCGAGGATGAGGCACGGAGACGACAAAGGGTAAGAGAGTAAGAGATCAGATCTACCAGGTGCGTGGAAGCATCGGAACAAGACCAATGTTTGTCGGTGCAATGAGAGGTCAGGAGCCAGCCCAGATGACGCCTGCAGAGTTCATCTGGCATTAGCTCGGATGCTAACCTAGAGATACGTATCGACGATCCCAGCAGAGTAGAGACAGCGGGCAACCAGAGAACCTGCAGGAACTTCTCCGCATTCTGCCTTGGCCAATTAGACTCAAACACGCGAGCTCCTGCTACACTGGCTCTATGCAATGCAGAGAAATCCCTTAATCTTCATGCAGTGAATTGTAAGGTTCGCGGGAGCTTGCTCCTTAATGAACCCATAATTGGTGGTGACGAGACCGCAAACGGGTGGGGTGACGTTTTCCCTTGGCTCTTGTTGCGGTAATGTATCCTTTGTACTCGTGTGATGGTTGTGTCTTCATTCTTCAACAAAACCCATCATCCATATGGAATCTGCCGCTAAGTATGGTCCTTGCCGGTATTCTTCAAATAGCGTCTTGTTGTTAAACCGGCATGTTTCTCACTCTCTACTTCTTTCCTCAACAAAATACAAACGTCCTTTCCAAGGCTACGCGCCATTGATTCTGTCACCGTAATAGATCACAACATCTACCCGGATACCATTTCAACAAGAGTAAGCCATCTTGAGGGCTAGGCTGAGCGGCAAATGCCGGTTCACCTGCTGATAGGGTCCTACTAGCTACCGCACGATACGCGTCGAACAATGTCCACTAGTCAGGCCAAATCATCTGTCAAGCCGGGCGATAACCAACCAACTCAAGATGCCAAGGGGTCTGAACTCAGCAAAGCAACTACAACAACGGACGCTCAACCCAAGAAGGACGACAAAAAAAAGGACAATCACCTCCGCCCTTCCACGCCGCCCGCACAAACAGGCTCGAAGCTGCGCGACGAGGATGGCAATTCCCCTGCCAGTCAGGCATGTGAGAGTGGCAATGTGACGCCAAATTCGGAAGGGGTATGGCGTAAGGACCGGAAGAGATACCATGCGCCGCCGGCTGGGGAAATGAAATAGAAGGCTGCCTTTAGGAACATAGCCATGATGTGTGTTAGGAAAAGGTGGACATACATTGCTGGTGATGATACATGATGGTTTGCAGCCCCTAATGCGACATCTTTCATAGTAAAGATCTTCTGATGATGACAATTAGGGACAGGCTGTACAACTAGACCCAATCCATGGAAGAATTCCAAGCCTCACATCCCATTCAAATTTAGAAATCTATGCTCCACTACCATTGGATTGTTGAAATACACGCAATGGGTATCAACACCAATGTTTTCGCTTGCCAGATTCGACTTCGCCTCTCTCAATATTCTTCCCAGTACGCCCTCAATGACAACGCAGATCTTAAATCATATACCGTCGCAACATAGGCGATGCCGTCTTAGGAGATTTTGTGCCATGACGACCCTCCCAGACATCATGTCCTTCACCTAAATTGTCCACCCGTGGCTAATATCGGCGCTCACTTATTCGTATCCTTCTATGAACAGGGTCTGGTGCTCGTAGCCGTGCTTCATCACACATTGCTTGCAAATGACGCTGCTGCTCATCTCAGAGATAACCTCTTCCACGATGTATCCACTTGGGAAGCCAGCACATTGGCCATTGATCATTCCCACAGCTCACCAGGAAGCCAGGTAGAGGTACTGCTGGCCATTGGGTTATAGGCAGATAGCTGGTCATCAATCAATACGTCTTCATTAAACTTCTTCGTAAGTACTAACTCTGCAGAAATGAAGACTGTCGCGTTACTAGCTAATAAATAATTGAGCAGATGGTAGTCTTCTTAATCACCATGTGTAAAATGCCCTGCGGCAATCTCTAACCGAGTATGTTCATCGCTGTGATCGCCGTCGTAAACGACAGCTCGTGCACTAGGAATATTATTGATCTTTTCTAGCTGCTGCTGTTGGACATGCTTTAAAGGTATCACAACCAATGCAATACTAGGGTTGGATGGATCTAGTAAAGGTATAGCTTCAAAAATTGCGCTCTTGCCTATTACAGTCTTCGCGGTCAAGATTATAGACCGCCCGCGACAGCCAACTTCAAAGATAGTATCTACCAGGACGGGGCGCCCAACTATCTGAAACAATTCCTGAAGTCGAACACGCAAATCGTCCTTCGTCATCAATCATCGGTTCTATTGGCGTTCACGGCGGATGGTGGGAGCTCCCAGATCGTGCCAGCGCCGTACTTCCCTGCGACCTTTGCCTTTGCCTTCTTAGATCCACGATTTAGCCAAAACGGAGCCCTGCTTGGTGAGGCCTCCGCCAGATCCGACATATCGGACAACTCGGGTGAACTCCCAAAACATGTGGACGTATCTTCGTCGCTGCCGACAGGTCTAATGTAGGTAGGAGCAGGTATGGCGGGTGGAGGGCATGAGGTTGTTGGGCTAAGGCGCTCGAATGGTGGAGGACTGGGCGTGCCATTCAATTGGTAGGCGGTGTATGCGGTGAAGTCATTGGGTCTTGATCTTTTGGAAGGGCCGGGGATGATATAAGGAGGTGTCAGAAGCTGTGGGTTGGAAAGGGATCATGGCTTGATAGGGTAGGAACAGATGGCGTGGAAGCCTATATACGACGCGTACATCAACAAGATTGATCCATTAATATGGTCTATAATCATGATAGGAATGTAGAGCACCTTCGAAAGTACAAGAATCCACCCCCTCTCTATATGTATAGGCGTGGTTGTAATATCCTTCCTAACAACGCGAATTGGACCTTTGTTGATTTTTGGTGAGAGCGCGAAGGCTGCTTTTTACAATACGGAGTTTCCGGTGCAGGCGTGGGACCAAATAACCCGAGCCTGCGACGTTAGGTATGTAAGCGCCCCCGATAGGTCGGCGGTTCTGCGCTAACTTGTTAGCCAAGAATCTCACACGCCATGGAGGCAATTACCAGGTAGCTCTTCTACACCAGCTTGTTAAGACGAAACGTCTCGGTAAGATACTCAATTATTAGAATTCGCAAAGGTATGTTACCTGCTAATTCATCTATCTTCCCAGATAATTTAAGCAGTGTGGTGGTTAATACCAAGTGTACGCCCGTACGGAGGACCCTGTACTCCGTAGTACCCCAGAAAAAGGCTTAACCAGCTACACCATTGTACCAGCGCCATTAGGAATCGAACCTAATACTAATTAAATACCCTCTGACCGACCCCCGGGAGCTTTCCAGTAAGGGTACTGCCTAGGTGGGGGGTGTGCGGCGATCAAAGTTGGTGAATCGCTTATACGACTTAGTCAGAGGCTTAGTTAGAGCTTAGTCAGGGCTTGGCGGGCTCTGGTACTTCTATATAATATTAGACGACTTTAAGGTTTGCCCGAATAATTGGCTATAATTTGTCGCTAAGGATGTTCTATTACGTAACTTAACTATCAAATTTTTTTGTTTACCTACACACGTCGTTATACCTTCCTTACTACCTCTATATAGCTTCCTTACCTATTTATATCCTTCTATATATCTCTATATAGTCCTATACTATACTATATCCTAGTAGACCTATTCTAGATACGCCTATACTAAACCTATTACTAACTTTTTGGCCCCTAATTAGTCTCTTCTCAGACTTTGCTACTATTACTAAGTATATTCTAAATTAGTACCTTTCCTATATAAACCTTTACTAATCCTTTCCTATAGGCTTTAAAGCGGCGACGTCCTCTTACGGATCTTAACCCTAATATAGTTCTATAACTAACTATGAACTCTATCCTATATATACGCTAAGGGTCCGCCGGCTCACGTAATATAATATAACTAGGGGGTAGGATCTTAGCGAATATATATCTATCTTAGATTCCCCTAATATTCTAAGTTCCTTAAGAATTAGTTCCTACTACTATAGGGGTAATAAATATATCTTTACTCCTATAGCTACTTTACGTCTCTTATACTACTACCGCTAGTATTAAGCTAGCGTGCTAGTCCTTTATAGTTCTAATTCTTCTACCTTTTAAAGGGAGAGGCCTAGAGTTACTGCGATATTAGGTTATTAGCGCGGTCGCAGCGCTATAACTAACCCCCCTATTAAAAAAGGTAATAACGTTGATAAAATAGAGCGCTAAGAGACTAACGATATATCTACTAAGACCTTAGAGATAGACGACGCTACGCTAGATTAGTATATACGCGAAGCCTAGGCTACTAATTAGCGCCTAAAGCGAATTCGCGAATTATTAGCACTTAAAGCTGAAAATAAGATAATTTAACACTTAAGATCGTAATCTATAATCAGAATACTAATAGGGATAGTTAAAGAGTTAGAAGATAATACCGCTATTAACGAGCCGTCGCGCTTAGTTAATATTACTAGCTAATAAATTCCTAAACGACTAATTATACCTACTATTAGACTAATAATAAACCTACTTCTATACTAAATACTATTAGTAGTAAAGAGTTTTTACCCTAATAATATATAAGCCTATAAGGGTACTAGCGAAGGTAAATACTTACGCTAGTTTACTAACTTAGAAAAGAAGTTCCTAAAGAGTCTAGAATACTTTACTACCGAATTATTAAGGATAGTTTACTATATAGATACCCTAGAGGATAACCTAAATACCTAGTAGAATACCTATATTAAGGACTAAGGTTAGGATAGTATCTTATTCGTATTTTTTAAGTAGTTCCTATATAATTTAGTAGCAGATCCTATAAACTGCTGTCTCTTTACCTATAAAAGGTTTAAAGAGGCTAAGTAACGTTTAGATTAAAAGGTTACTATATTTAAGGCCTACCTAAAGGAGTTAGAAGCTAACCTACTACCTATAGTATTAGAGTTAAAAGCTAATCTCTTCCTAGCTAAGCTAAGACCGGAACTAAAAAATAAAATTCTTAGTACTAGTAGTATAAGCTCCTGCTACTGCGCTAAAGCGCTAGGGCAAAAGACTTGATACGGGGGTCTTGCGCGCTTGGTAGCAACCCCCTAATAGGGTATGTATAGCCGTAGGCCTTATAACTATCCCCCTTCCTAGAATCTTAATCCCCTAAGATCTAGGGTATAGGTACCTCGCAGGCGCTAAGCACTACAGGCCCCAGCTGCTGAAGTAGGTAGGTTTTAGGCGTCGTAGGCGCTAAGCACTGCGGGCCCCAGCTACCGAAGCAGGAAGGTTTTAGGCGTCGTAGGCGCTAAACACTGCAGGCCCTTAACTACTAAAGTAGGTAGGTTTAGGCGACGGGCGCTCGTAATCGTATATATAGCGTAATTCGAACCCCGACCCTCTACGCTATATAAAGTACGTTAACCCCGCGTTACCCTAAAGGGATAGTGCTCAGACCTAGTTAATAAGCTACTGCGGCCCTAGGGTAAGCGCGTAATATAGTTATAAGCTCCTACTACTACGCTAAAGCACTAGGGTAAAAGACTTAATACGGGGGTCTTACGCGCTTAGCAGTAACCCCCTAATAGGGTATATATAGCCGTAGGCCTTATAAGTAGGGTATCTAATAATTAGGAAGATATCGTTATATAGGCTATTATATAGGAGAATACTATAGTACGCGAGTAGCGCGGAGCTGTCTTAGTCGGCTATAGGAAGTCTACTATTAGGGGCTCTAAGTTACTTAGAAGTCGCCTACTAGAATATTATATCTCCAGACCTAATAAGTTGGGTCTAAGGAGTAATAGCGTACCCTTAGGGTAATAGTATCTTTATATAAAAAGCCTAAAATAGAAAGTCGATTCGGAGCTAGATACTAAGATTATCTACTATAATTATTAAAAGCTAGGCTATAAAAGTTCTTACTACCTTAACCTCTAAAAGTCCTTTACCTATACCGCTATCAGCGTAGTATTAATAAAAAATAATCCGTCCCCTTAATAGCCTTAAAAGCGGGGACGAACTAAAAAGTAGAGGTATATCCTTCTATCCTAATAAAGGGTTAGATAAAGCTTAAAAGTAGCCTATAGTAGGTTCTCGCCCTACTAGATATAGGTTTATAGTTAAATTTAATCTCTTAGAAGTTTATAGTCTAATAGGACTTATAACCTTATACCGCTAACTTACTACTACCGGAAGTACTAAGTAGCTTAGGTATATATATCTACGGTATATATTAATTTTAATATATATTAGTTAATAGCTAGGGATATAGTAAGGAGTATAGTATACTTTTCTATACTATTAATTAAAAGGGTCCTAATATAGTAATTAGTATACTAGGTCTAAGTTAGATAAAGATTCTTTTCGATCCGTTAGTAGGCTAATAGCGCTTTAAAGTTAACTCTTAGAAATTAAAAGTCGAAGACCTTATTAGCTTCGGCTACTATCTCTAATAGGAGCCTAAAGTCTATACTATTATATATACTTTAGTAGCTATATATACGCCGGATAAAGGAAGCCTAAGATAGATTCTAAAGGAGCTGCTAGAGTTCTCTAATATCTTCTTAAGCAATAAGGCGGGTACCCTACCTATATTTAAGGAAGGTAACAACGCTATTAAGATACTAGAAGGTAGAGAACCGCCTTATAGGTATAAGCTCCTGCCACTGCGCTAAAGCGCTAGGGCAAAAGACTTGATACGGGGGTGTTACGCGCTTAGTAGCAACCCCCTAATAGGGTATATATAGCCGTAGGCCTTATAACTATCCCCCTTCCTAGAATCTTAGTCCCCTAAGATCTAGGGTATAGGTACCTCGTAGGCGCTAAGCACTACGGGCCCTAGCTACCGAAGTAGGAAGGTTTCGGGCGTTATAGGCGCTGAGCACTGCGGGCCCTAGCTACTAAAGTAGGTAAGTTTAGGCGATAGGCGCTCGCAATTATATATATAGTATAATTTAAACCCCGACCCTCTACGCCGTATAAAGTACGTTAACCCTATATTACCCCTAGAGGGATAGTACTTAGACCTAGTTAATAAGCTACTGCGGCCCTAGGGTAAGCGCGTAATATAGTTATAAGCTCCTACTACTACGCTAAAGCGCTAGGGTAAAAGACTTAATACGGGGGTATTACGCGCTTAGTAGCAACCCCCTAATAGGGTATATATAGCCGTAGGCCTTATAATAGGCCTCTCTATAACCTTTCCCAAACTAAGCTGGCGGAGCTGCGGCGTTATCTTGATAATACGTTAGTAAAAGGCTAGATCCGCTACTTAACTTCTTCGGCCGGATCACCTATCCTCTTTATACTAAAGAAAGACGGTGGGCTATATCTTTATATAGATTATCGTAGGCTAAATACGGTAACTGTTAAAAATCGGTACCCTCTACCCCTAATTACTAAGATATTAGACCGCCTATACGGAGCTAAAAAGTTTACGAAGTTAGACCTAAAGGATACCTATTATAGGATCTGAATTAAAGAAGGTAATAAGTAGAAGACTACGTTCCGCACCCGCTACGGCTACTTTAAATATTTAGTTATACCTTTTAGGCTCGCTAATACGCCGGTAACGTTTTAAGTATATATTAATAGGGCCCTTAGTAGGCTTATTAATATAATATATATAGTATATCTAGATAATATCCTAATATATAGTATAGATCCGGCGGACTACTAGCGGTATATTAAGTAAGTACTAAAATAACTACGTTAGTTTTCGCTATATACTAACCTAAAGAAATATTAGTTTAGTATTAAAAGGGTTAAATTCCTTAGGTTTATTATATCTACCGACGGCGTAGTAATAGATTAGGAACGCGTAGTAACTATTAAGGACTAGCCTTAGCTAAGGACCTTTAGGGAGGTATAAGTCTTTTTAGGCTTTATAAACTTCTATAGGCGCTTTATCTATAACTATTCCGCTGTAGCTGCGCCTCTAACCGACTTACTTAAAGGTAGTAAAGACGGGAAGAAAACTAGCTAACTAGACTAGAATAATAATACTAAAAGAGCTTTTATAAAGCTCTAAGATATCTTCGCTTCTACGCCGTTTCTACGGCACTTTAATCTAGAAAAGTAATTATAAGTTAAGACTAATACCTCTAACTTCGCTATAGCTATAGTACTTACGTAACCTAATAATAATAGCTACTAGCGTCTAGTTATATTCTAGTCCTAGAAAATAATCCCTACGGAATAGAACTATAAGGTTTATAACTAAGAATTACTCGCTATCGTAGCGGTAATAAAATAATAGCGATACTACCTAGAAGGAAGTTTATTTACTATTAAGATCCTTACTAATTATAATAATCTTAAGGGCTTTATAAAGTAGAAGGAGTTAAATTCTTATTAAGCTAGATAGGCGCTAAAGCTCGCTACCTTTAACTTTAAAATTATTTACCGTACCGGTAAATTAAATCCTGCAGATCCGCCTTCGCGCCGCCTTAACTATAAGGGTATTTCACCGCTGAATACTAAACTTCTACCTATATTACAAAATAAGCTTACCTTATAGAATAAGGATAAGGGAAGCGAGGAGTTTATTATAGCGATAGCGCCGGTATTTTAGATTATAGGAATCTAAGTTATTATCCCCCGAAAGGAAACGAAGACTGTTACTAAACCAGCTTATAAGGAACCTTAAAGGTTGATAAAGACTTTAGTTTAGGAGCTATAAGACGTAGATAATTAGGCGAAATCTTTTTATAATAAGAGTACGCCGTAACGCCGCCGTCTACGCAGTAATACCTAGTCCTTAGACTTAGAAGGGCTCCTGCGGTATAAGGATCGCCTCTATATTCCTAGGGATAAGGCCTTATAGGAAGAGCTTATTAGTAGATACTATAATAACCCTCTTACGGGGCACTTTAGCGCTGAGAAGATATATTAGTTACTTACCCGCAAATACTATTAGAACGGGGCCGCTAAATAAGTTAAGGACTATATTAAAACTTATAATATCTACTAAAGAATAAAGGTACCCCGCTATCGCCCCTATAGCGAATTAAGTTTACTACTAATTACTAATAAGCCTTAGAAGGAACTTTCTATAGATTTTATTACTAGGTTACCCCCTAGTAAATACCGGAATATAGTCTATAACTATATTCTAGTAATAGTAGATAGATTTACTAAAATAGTACGGTATCTACCTACCTAGGTAATAATCGACGCCGCTGAGTTAGCGGAGCTATTTTATACTAAAATAGTATACCGCTATAGTATACCTAATAGTATTATTAGTAATAGAGGTTCTATTTTTATAAGTACCTTTTAGTTAGCTTTTTACTTCTATTTAAAGATTAAGCGCCGCCTAAGTACCGCCTTTTATCTATAGACTAATAGTTAGACGGAACGCTAGAATTAGGTACTAAAGCACTATTTACATATTTTTATAAATAATAATTAGACGACTTAGGCTGGATAGCTACCTATAGTAGAATTCGCCTATATAAATAGTCTTTATTCCTCTATCAGAACGACGCCGTTCTTCCTGATATATAGATACCACCCCGAACTTCGTTAGAAACTTAAGGATAAGTCCCTAGAAGGGAGGATACCTACTATAAATAAGAGGATTTAACTACTATAAGTATTAAGAGACGAAGCTGCGGAGCGCTTATAGCGAGCTAAAGATTTATAAGCTAAGTAGTATAATAAGAATTATAAACCTTAAAGCTATAAGGTTAGAGACTTAGTAATACTATTAACTAAAAATCTTAAGTAAAAACGCTTAAGTAAGAAATTATCTTATAAATTCGTAGGCCCTTTTAAGATTACGGATAAGATTAGAGCGTAAGTATACTACCTACTACTACTAGATACTTACTAGATCTATAATACCTTTTATATTTCCCTATTAGAACCCTACTACCTTCGTAACGTTAATAAGATAGTAGTAATATTTATATAAGCCCCTAAACTTATTAATAATAAGGAGATATAGGAAGTCGAAGAAATTATAGATAAGGTTAGGAATAAAGAGGGTATTTAGTATAAGGTTAAGTAGACTAGCTAGGGTAAAGAATATAACTAGTAGCTACTAGATAATAAGCTAAAGGATACTTAAGAATTAACTCGAACCTATAATAAGTATACGGGTAGTAAGCGCGTATAATCTCCAGCTACTTAACTACTACCTAAGGTAATAGGTAAGCAGCGGCGACGATATAAGTTATAGGTATTATAAACCTTTAGGGGTAATAGTATTATACTATAAGCGCTCTCCTCTATATATAATTATACTTACTTACTTATACTAAGGTATAGGTAAATAGAATTATTCTTACTATTAACTAATACTTTATACGTCGGGGATATATCGCACGCGAGTATATTTAATATTAGTATAACCTAAGATAGGTACTTAGAGGTTACTATAGGCTAGTATCCCTAAGTAGTCTTTACTATATATAACTTAATAGGGTGCTGAGTAGACGCTAATAACTATAGCACGTTAATCTAATTTGGAATCGAAACTACTCTAGTTAGGACTATCTTTACGATATTCCGCCGGAGGGCTGTTTGTTAGGGAACGGGACGTAGACGGGGTATTATTGATTCTATGGCAAGGACTTAGGTACAGGAGTAAGCTAAGACGAAAGATAAGGGAATAGAAATAGGACGGGGGTAGTAGCTCTAGATATAGGAGCTACTAAAGCTTATTTCCTAATAGGGAATCCCAGCTAGGCTAGGCTAGGCCTACTAAGGGTTAATATTAACTTAGGTTAATATTAGGTTTAGGGACCTACTGCGCTAGTATCTAATAAATATCAGACCTTATTTAATAAACTTAGTTATCTAGGATATAGTAAGTCTTAGCGGTAATATAATAGGTATAGCTTATAAGGCTATACTATAATAGTAGCCCCCTCTTTAAGGTTAAGCTCCTATAAGAGGTATACGGTAGTAAGGTAGGGACTTAGCGAGATAGGATAAGGACTAAACAGGTATAGCGAGGCGAGAACTTAACTCCTTTAGAGTTAGGATTAGGTAGGGCTTAACTTATTTAGAGTTATAATTAAGGTAAGGCGGGGTAAGGTAAGGACTAGGGTAACTCTCTCTAAGTTAAGTTAATACTTCTTTAAAGTATAGAATAAGGTAAAGCAGGGACTAGGCGAGAGTCTATTAAGGGTTAATATTAACTTAAGTTAATATTAAGCTTATATAGTAACAGGGTAATCCTTAATAAGGTAAGGACTAGGTAAGGTAAGGGTAAGAACTAAGTAGGTAAAGGCTCCTTATAGCGGTAGCCTTAAATAGTATATAGGAATTAGTAGGGACTAGTAGCGCTAGGCTTTAAGGCGTAGTACTTATTAATAGCTTATTAATAGTAGTTTAGGTATTAAAATAGTTCCTACGTCGCTACGTAGCCTTCCTAATTAATATAGTACTTTAGTAGTAGTAGGCTATATCTACGGTTATACTTAGAGTTTAAGATACTATTAATATATTATTTATATTAGCTATCTTTAGTAATTATAGGTTCTTAGGGTAATTAGACTTATTTAGGTAGGGGATTATTAGCTACTAGCTATAGTAAGCTGGCGTAGAAGATAGGGTAAACTTTTATAGATAGTAGTAGGTCTAACTAGACTATAAAAGGGTTATTAAAGATCTTAGAGACTTAAAAGGGGCTAATATTATAGTTATCTAACTTAATAGAGGGTCGCGCAGTATTTAGGTTCTTAGCGTTTAACTATACTTAGTTATCTACTAAGTATCTTAGGTAGGGGTATTAGCGCTAGTTAGCTAAGGACTTAAAGATTACTTAGGCGATTAGTATCTTATCCTATAGGTAGTTATTAAGGGTCTCTATTTATATCGCGAATTTATTAGCAGCGATTAGATAGTTACGGGCTTAGATAGTAAGATTTAGGGGTAAGGGTTTAGTTAGTTTAAACCTAATATAAGGGTATTAACTATAATTAGTTAAGAAAGGCGAGGCTAGGGTACTAGAGGAGTCTATATTATTACTAGAGAACTCCGCTCCTAGGAGCTACTTTACCTAATCGTCTTATATATAATTAATATATATACGAAGGTAGTATTCTATTACTACGTTAAAGCGCTTAGTTTGGCTATCTATTTACGGGTAATAGCCTATAGATATTTATAGGTCGATCCTAAACTACTTATAAAGGGACTGCTAGACGTCTAATATAAACTAGGATCCTTAATTAGATATAAGGATATTAGGTAATCTATAAAGCTTCTATATATTCTAGTAGAAGCTATTGTAGGCTTCGTCTACTTCTATAGACGTAGTAGGTATAAGGTATTATATCTTAATTAATTAATTAATAAAGACTAGGATATACTAATAGGTAATTCCCCTATAGGTATAAGGTAGTAAAGGACCTATATAGTCTATTAAGATATCTCTCTATTATTATTAAGGAGGTAGTAATAGGCGTAGCTAACCTTAGGTACGCTAGCGGGAGGGCTTAGTTCTATAGTATATATAATAGTTCCGCACGAAACGCTAGATAGTAGTATAGACGTTTAGCTACTAATAGGCTTAGTTAATTAACTTATAATACTTCGTACGACTAGGGTAGCTACTTATAATACTATTATAGGCTAGCTAGACTAGGCGAAGCCGTAGCTTATTAGAATTCGGGATATACCGCTTCTTATAAAAGTATAGGACTCCGTCCTTATCTTTATACTCTATAAGGGGGATTCTACTATAATATCTTTCCTTAGAGCGTAGTATTTCTAGGACTCTAAGTACGAACTAGTTAGCTTCGTTAGCTCTATCCTATAGCTACTAAGTTAGAATATCTAGGGGGTCTTTATTAAGGTTAATAGGGTTATTACTATCTAACTTAGGTTTATAGGATAAGGGTAAGGTCTAAGGTTCTAAGTTAAGGTCTACCTCTAGTTCTACTAAGGTTACCTAGATTAGGGCGAGGTATAGCTAGAAAGGCTAGATAAAGATATCTAAGGTAGTTACTATTATAACTAGGGGGACTAGGGCTAGGGCTAGGGAAGTTACGCTTAGCGATATACTCTAAGTATAGTTTATAAGGACTTCTAGGGCTAGGTTCCTCCGCTTAAGGATCGTCTAGTACTAGTACTAGTATCTAAGGTCTAATATATCCCCCTCTTTAGGGAGATCTCCTAATTAATAAGTTAATATATTAGGTTTACTACCGTCTTTTCCTAGTTAGTAGGTAATCTTATAGTCGAATTAGGATAGGAATTCGCTCTATCTAGCCTAGTAGCGCGATAATTCCTTAGATAAGGTAAAGTACTCTAAGGCTTTATAGTTAGATATTACCTCTATAGGTAGGGCGGAGCCTTCTAGCTTAGGGCGCTATTCTTTAAAGGTATAGATAATAGCTATAAATTCTTTATTATAGATCTTATAGTTATACTTAGCGGGGTTATACTTCTTTAAGAAGTAAGTAACAGGGCGTAGTATATCTTAGTTATTATACTAGGATAGGATTCCTCCTAATATATAGTTAGAAGCGTCGGTTTCTACTATAATCTTATAGTTAGCGTCGAAGTAGACTAGGATTATATTAGAGGTAAAGGCTTTCTTTAGAGCCTTAAAGGCTGCTTAGCACTTATTATTCTATTCGAACGGTATATCTTTCCTAGTTAGGGCGGTCAGTAGCGCTACTAGCCGACTAAACCCGTAGATAAAACGCCTATAGAAGTTAGCGAATCTAAGGAAACTCTAAACGTCCTTAATATTAGCGAGCTTAGGCTAATTTAAGATAGTATTAATCTTTTTAAGATCTATCTTAATCCCCTAGGTAGTAATAATTAGTCCTAGGTAGGTAACTTCTTTAATATAGAAGTCGCACTTAGTAATATCTACTTACAGCCCCGCTTTACGGAGCTTCTAGAGAACTCGTTAGATATAGATCTTATATTCGGCTTCGATATCGCTATAGATTAGGATATTATTAAGGTACGCAGTATAGGTTTTATCTAGGAACTCTCTTAGAGTATTATTAATATAATACTAGAATAAGGTAGGGCTATTATATAATCCGAATAGTATAATAAGGTATTCGAATAAGCCGAATTAGGTACGGAATACTATTAGTTCCTCGTCGCCTTCTCTAATCCGAAGGCGATTAAACGCGGAGATAATATCTAACTTAGTAAATACCTTAGTATAACTTAATTAATTTAAGGTCTTAGAGATTAAGGGTAAAGGGTACTAATTCTTTATAGTTACTATATTCAGTCCTTAATAGTTAATATAGAAGCGTAGACCTCCGCTAGGCTTCTTAATAAATAGGATAGGGGACGTAGCGGGGGAATAACTAGCTTAGATAAACCCTTTATTTAGGTTTTTATTAAGGTAACGTTAAAGTTCTAGGATCTTATTATAGCTTATACTATATAGGTGGGATAATAGAGGTTACTACCTATCTTTTAACTTAATAGCGTAGTTATAGGGGTAATAGGGTAGTAAGGTATTAGCGTCCTTCCTTAAGAAGATATCTAGGAAATTATAGTACTACTTAGGTAGAATTATAGCTAGATTAATATTCTTCTAATCCTAGTAAGCTTAGAGGTCTTCTTAAGCTATAGTATAGGCTAGGGAAAGCTCTTAGTTTATCTTAAATATAGCTTAGTTCTAGGCTTAGTTATAGGTACTAGGCGGGGTTTCCTAATCTAAGTAAGGTTTAGGGCGAGGTTTTAGGCGAGGTTCTAGTATTAATATTAACTTAAGTTAATAAGGACCGTTAAGAAATTAGTTAATTTCTATAAGGGATAGACTAAAGGCGGCCTACTTATTAGGCTAGACTAGGCGGGTAAAGGTATAAGGCTTTAGCTTATATATATTAAGGGTAACTAAGCGGGGCTAAATCTTAGATATTTAGCCTTATTTTATAGAGGTAATAATATAGCTATACTTATTATTATAGCTAGTCCCTTTAAGGATAGGTAGTAGGGTTAACTCCTTTAGAGTTAAGTCTAGCTTCTTCGAAGCGGGGAATAGGGCTAGGTATTAGGTTAACTCCTTCTAAGTTATCTTCTACTTTTCTAAAGTAGGGAATAGGGTAAGGGATAAGGTTAACTCCTTCTAAATTATATTATACTTCTTTAAAGTAGGGAATATAGTAAGGGATAGGGTTAACTCCTTCTAAGTTAGGTTCTACTTCTCTAAAGTAGGGAATAAGGTAGGGGGCTAGGTTAATTTCTTTTAGATATAATCTTACTTCTTTAAAGTAGAGGATTAGGTTAACTCCCTCCGGATTAAGTCTTATTTCTTTAAAGTAGAGGACTAAGGTTTTAACTCCCTCTAAGTTAAGTCTTACTTCTCTAAAGTAGAGGATTAGGTTATTAACTCCCTCTAAGTTAAGTCTTACTTCTCTAAAGTAGAGGATTAGGTAGACTTCTTCTAAGTTATATCTTACTTCTTTAAAGTATAGAACTAAGTAGACTCCTTCTGAGTTATATCTTACTTCTTTAAAGTATAGAACTAAGTAGACTCCTTCTAAGTTATATCTTACTTCTTTAAAGTATAAGGCGAGATAAGGGCGGTGAGAGTAAGATTCTAGGAGAATTCTTTAGAGGTTATTACCTTATAGTTCTCCTTTAGTATTAGGAAAGGTTTATCTTTAGCGATAACCTTAATAGGACTTAGGGTATAATTCTATAGGCAGAATACTAAGGTAAAGATTAAGGAGTTTTCTAAGAAATTAGCTATAGCGCTATATTAATAGAGCTAGGGAAGACTAAGGATAATAGGATATTATTAGAGTCTAGTTATATAGAAGAAGATCCTTTCTATATAACCTTAGGTATCTATAATAGCTTCGGCTAGATAGGTAATTAGGCTAGCTGCTATAGGCTAACTATCGAATCTTTAGATAATATAAGGGTAATAAAGGGTATAGAAAGTAAGGTTCTAGGTACGCGTAAAGGTTTCGTTAATAAATATATATCCCGAAGCGCCTATATTAATAAGGTAACGTATTAGGACTCTAGACTAGGTAAGGCGAAGGGTATACTAAATTACTATATACTTATTATAGAAGGTGGGATTAGTCTCGAATAACCGTAGGGTATTTCGGGTGGAGAACTTAGTATATAATTAAAGCAGGGGGTTAAAAGATAAGACTAAGAGGTAAGAAGATAAATATAAGACTAGTAATAATCCTAGTATATAACTTTATATAGGGACTAGACTTTTCCTATATCTAAGGAGATACCCCCTATAATACTTAGGTTATTATTAAACTTAGTGATAATTCCGGAGTAGAGTTAGGTCTACTTATTTAGGTAGTTCTTAGCAATCAGACCTAAGTAGGAGAGCTTATAATAGTAATATAGTTTCTACTTATTATATATTACTTTAATAAAGGGCTCGGATAGCTTCCGACCCTTTACTATAGCCTATACTATACTAAGGTCTATTAGATCTTTAGGAGGTAGTTAGATCGTAGGATTATTAGCTATAACTATATAGGGGGGGGTTCTAGTAGTAGTAGGCCTCTAGCTACTAGGTTTAGTACTTACTCTAATATTAGTAAGCGCGGAGCTTTAGCGAGGTAGTTAATATTTAATCTACTAGAGTTCTTAGTTAATCTCTAAGTATATACGAACGTACTTATTAAAGATCTAGGGTCGCTAGCTGTTAGCCTTCCGCTATCTAATAGAAGCTTACTAAGTACTGAAGTTAATATTATACCTTATAGCGTTAATTAAGGATTTATCCTCTAGTCTAGACTATTCCTTCCTTTAAGAGATAAGGTTAAGGTATTCCCTAAAGGTTATAGGACCTTACTTAAGGTCTTAGATATATTATTAAATATCCTCTTATTCGAACGGGTTACTATAGGCTTCCTAAAGCTTTCTTCTCTAATTAATAAAGTTAGTTAATATATATAGACTATCTTTTTAGTATTAGTTTATTAAGTTAGAGGCTTTCTTTCCTATAGCTAACTTAAGTTCTATATAGGTAATCTTATCGCTATTAGTAGGGTAATAGTTATAGTTTATATATATCTATTAGATTAGGGTTTATTCCTATATATCTAGCTTATCTTAATCTCCTTTATACTCTGAGATATCGGGGAGCTTTTTGGATCGTAGGGGGGTTTAGGCTTATAGGGGAGGAGGAGGAGGAGGATAGCCTACTATTAGGGATAGTTATAGTCCTATAATTAAAGTATTACTAAGAGTATCTATATTAAATACTTAGGGTTAGGGTATAGACTAAACTATAGATAGGAGGACTTATACTATCGCTTAAGTAATAGTACTTATAAGGGTTACTACGTTAAGTATAGGGGGAGTTAGGGAAGGTATAGCTATAGATAGGGTAGTACCCTTAGCTTAGGTATAGAGATTATTAAGAAGGTTTAGGGCCCTAAAAGGGTCCTCTTAGACTTTAGTAAGTAACTATTATATATAAGTATTATATTCCGATAGTTATTCTAATATTATAGTTACTCTAGTGCGTAGAAGCACTAGCTAGGTAGTTAGTCTTTTATAATATTAGGGAACGGGACGTAGACGGGGTATTATTAATTCTATAGTAAGGACTTAGGTATAGGAGTAAGCTAAGACGAAAGATAAGGGAATAGAAATAGGACGGGGGTAGTAGCTTTAGATATAGGAGCTACTAAAGCTTATTTCCTAATAGGGAATCCCGGCTAGGCTAGGCTAGGCCTACTAAGGGTCGATATTAACTTAGGTTAATATTAGGTTTAGGGACCCACCGCGCTAGTATCTAATAAATATTAGACCTTATTTAATAAACCTAGTTATCTAGGATACGGTGAGTCTTAGCGGTAATATAGTAGGTGTAGCTTATAAGGCCATACTATAATACTATTATCCTCTTTAAGATTAGCGATTTACTAGTTAAGGGCCTTAAACTCCTCCTTAAAGTTAGTTACGAGCTCCTCTAACTCTTTAATATACCGTCGGGCCGTATAGAGTTATCTCTATAGATTAGCGATTATATTCGGGGCTAACTTATTAGTTAATACTATTAAACCCTATACTTTACGCTACTAGGTTATCTCTTTACTAATCTTCTTCCTCTTATACTATACTCTTCTTAACTAGCTAGTATAAGTATTGCGACGTAATAAAGCCCGTATACGCCTCCGAAAAGGGCGGGGAATCTAGGTAAGTTAATATATAAGCGCTACCTTAGAGCCGGCGAATATACCTCATAATATTAATTAAGCCTATAATAACCGTTAGTATAATAATCGTAGGGGGGAGACTTACCTCGAATATAGGTATTATTTCTAATATAGAAGTAAGTTCTATAAGGAAGCGGTATATTAATATTCTACCTAAGTTAGTATATTAATAATAATACCCGCTAAGGGGACGATAACGCACTTATAATATTTAGAGTATTTAAATATATATATATAGGGGCGAAAAGTGCTATAAGAATATTAGTATATCCTATATACGCTGTTATATAGCTAATATTAGGGGTGTATATAAGAATAGGAGGTATTATAAAGGAGAGAAAGTTAGGCGGGATAATTAGGGTTCTTATATTCGTAAGCGCCGTTACTACGTCGCCGCCTAGCTATAAAGCTATTTAAAATAATAATAACCTTAGCACGCGCCTATTACCCGCCGGTACGCCTAATACTGATATATATAAATAACTATAATAACAACGCGCCTACGGTACGCCTTTATACACGTATCTTGTAAAGTTTCTAAACGACGCGCTTTGCGGCTGTACCTTCTAGGTATTCTATATATATAGTATAAGCCGACTTAACGATATCTTACTAGATTAACTCTTTTCCCTTATATTTCCTAATTAGGTTTAAAGGTTTTTTAATAAGTAATCTAGTTATACTATAGTACCTAGGGACTAAGGCCTTAGAGGGGGAGATACTTATAAACTCTATCCTATATATATACTAAGGGTCCGCCGGCTTATATAATATAATATAACTAGGGAGTAGGATCTTAGCGAATATATATCTATCCTAGATTCCCCTAATATTCTAAGTTCCTTAAGAATTAGTTCCTACTACTACGGGGGTAATAAATATACCTTTACTCCTATAGCTACTTCACGTCTCTTATACTACTACCGCCGGTGTTGAGCCGGCGTGCTAGTCCTTCACACCAACGCGTTAATCTAAATATTAATATATAACGACCTCTCGTACCCTTCCTACTTTACAGCTAGTCTGTATAATACTACTATATCCTTCTCTTCTTCCTACTATTCCTATACGTCCTCCTCCTCCGCTATTAAAAGGCCTAATATTAAACTATATAGCTGATATATATACGTTAGGTCTAATAGCTAAATAGTATAGGATCTGTTCCGCTTTATACTAAAAGGTAGAGGCTAAGTAAGGACCTATACTATATACTACCTACTATTTAAAGGGTAATAGATTACTACCTCCTCCGCCTAAACCGCTAGAACTTCTACGCGAATTATTATAGGGTACTATACTACGGTCTAAGTATTTCCTAAAGTATATTTATAGTTATAATAACGCGCTAATCTTTACGTCCTATAAATACTAGTAGGATACGTATTTATAAGGCTATATAGGAATCTAATCGTTTACTATTTATAGTAAACTTTATTACCTATAAGGGCCGCTATATCCTAGTACGTAGGTAATACCTTCTTTTACTTAACTATACTTTTATAATCCGACTACTATAGTAACGTCTTAGCTCTATAGTTACCCTAATCTCTAGTAGCTACTTCTCTAAAACCTAGACGATATAATACGTTCCTATAGGAATCCTTTTATTAATATATATACTACTATATAGGAATAAATTAAGCGCGCCTAGGCCTATATAGGCCTAATATAGATTATCCTTAATCCTCGCCTTTAATTAGTTATAGAGGCTGGATCTAATAAGAGACGTATAAATCTACTTACTACGTTAGAGGTTACAGCCTTTATTCTAGATAAGTATAAGGACCGTAGCTTTTAGGATATTATTATTATAGAATAGCGTAAGGATAGTAAAGAACCCTACTTCTATACTATTAACTATAGTAACGCCGCGTACTTTCCTTTATACTACGTTCTCCTTTTTCTATAAGGGAATATAGGTTAGCACTAGGCCTTACGCCTCCGTAATAATAATAATACCCGTATTATTATACGTTACTTAGAGCGTATATAGTTATACTACTATCTCTTTTCCTATCCTAATTAGTACTCTACTATACTGCGGGCCGGTAGTTTATTTTAGTAATATTTAGTTAATTACTATATAGTTATCGATTAGTAAACTCTGGATTTCTATCGCAGACACTAGGAAACTATCCGTAGCGATTTATATTAGGGCGTTTTTAATACTCTACTAGCTAATAACAGCTATATAGATACGCTTAGTATAAAGGACTAGCACGCCGGCTCAACACCGGCGGTAGTAGTATAAGAGACGTAAAGTAGCTGTAGGAGTAAAGGTATATTTATTACCCCCGTAGTGGTAGGAACTAATTCTTAAGGAACTTAGAATATTAGGGGAATCTAGGATAGATATATATTCGCTAAGATCCTACCCCCTAGTTATATTATATCACGTAAGCCGGCGGACCCTTGGCGTATATATAGGATAGAGTTCACACTTAGGCGACGTATAATTCTACTATCTAGCTTTAGTAGAGGGGATAGATCTATAGCCTAAAATTACTAGGACTCCCTAGTAATATAATAATATTTCGGAAAGGCTATATTTTTTATAATAATAACTATAAATCTATACTAGCCTAAGCTTAAGGCTATAGCCTTTAATAATTAAACCGCTACTAATTAAGTAGACCTAATAGCGCGCGTCTTCTATATAAAACAGTCCGCTTTAATATAGGATCTTAAAGATTAGTTCGGACGATATCTTAGGATTATATAGACTATTAAGTATTAGAAATAAGGCCTACCCTATATATATATCCTCCTCTTTCTATATTAAGATAATAACTTTTTATACTAAGGCCGTATTAATAACTTAGTCTACGCGGAGCTACCTAATCCTGCGATTAATCTTAACGGATTATTATAGTAAATTATCTAGGATTAAATAACCTATAGCCCTTACGGGTAGTAGAACCTAAAGTCGCTCTATATAGTAAAGTACCTAAACGGCTCTAAGTAGATCTATTCTAAAAAGTTTCTAAGGAGTTTTTAGCCTAAAATATCTATTATAGAAGATAGTTACCCTTAGTATTATTACTATAATAATAGTCGCACCTAGATTAAAAAAGTAAATAGTTAGGAGGTAGTATTAGATAACCGCTAGGTAGTTCTATATAATCCCTAGCTAACTCGTAAATACTCTATATATATTAATATAGAGGTATACGTATTAGTTAGTACTATTAAGTATATATATAAATATATATATAAAGGTATAGACTATACGACTTTAAAGCTCGCCGACGAATATAACGAAATTATATAGTATCTTAACGGTTATTATATTAGTCTATACTAGGCTACGTAGAACCTATTCGAGTTCCGGAATTATAATAAAGATCTGCTAGTAATTCGATTAGCACTATACCTACCTAATAAGTAGTAGATATATTTCCGTAAGGATATTATTAACTTAATATAAGTACTTAAAAAAGCTGAGATAACCCTTACTAGCTTTTTACGGTATAATACTAAATATACTAATAGCCGCTACCTTCTATACTATAATTTCCTAGAGTATTACGTCTACTATAGTAAGAAAGGTAAACGGCGCTAGATACCTTAGTAACGGGGCCGTATAATTAGCCGGATATATTATTACAGACTAGTATAGGGCGAGCGTTTTTACTTACGTATACTACTTACAGTTATCTAGGGGCCTACTAGTTTTACGGCTATTCGTACTATTAATACTATTTTATACCTAACCTTCTAAGCTACTTATATTACGTTAGGTCTTCTAGACGATAATAGCGAATAGTTTTAATACTTTAATAAGTTAAAATACTTTTCTACCGGTTAGGCGTTACGTTCTCTATTTATAACTATACTAATTAACGGTAATTTAAGCGAACCTTTAAAACTTTAGGAATATTTCTATTTAGATATATACGATAATTTACTACGTCGTATTACTCGCGATTACCTATTAGTACCAGCTAATTCCCTAGATATATACCTTAACTATAGGTTATTTCTAATTACTAAATAGTTATATAATTAGGGAAGAAAGCTTACGGATTATAACTTACCCGTACTAATTCTACCTTAGTCTACGTATACTTACCCTTTCCTTATCGCGTCTGAGCTATACTATAATATTACGGAGTAGGTATTATTCTGTAATTATACTATTCCGTAATTAAATATTAAGTAACGTTATACTTTTAATATAATTATTACAGCTATTACTATAATCCCTTAATCTACGCACTTTTTCGTCTATAGTACTGCGGGTACTAGTAAAACTTTTCTATATAAGGTATTATATTACTACTTCCGCGCCTAAGGATATATTATTCTATATATTACTTCTATAGGTATTATAGTAATCTTACTACCTAGTAGCTATACCTTATATTCCCGTTTTAAGATCCTAATCAACTGCGATAATACGTCTACCTATTATATTCTAGTATAGTCTAATACGGCCTAGCTGATTCGCCGTACGACTCTAATTATCTAGGATAAGGTACCTATATAGAATAAGAGTAACTTTACTATAGTAAATACTACCCTATATAATATCTATAAGAATAATAATCTGTTTAGTAGTATACTAGTAATTATAGGGGGAGACTTTATATAGACTATACCGGTAGTTCCTAAGGGTAATTATACTATATAGGTTAATACGAGCCTTCGCAGTTCTTAGATTTAGCTATAACTTTCGATACTTAACCTTAACTGGAATATACGGCTTTGCGCTAGGTCTAATAATTAGGTATTTACGAGTTAGATTACCTATATATCCTATAAACTATCTTTATATAGGTTAATATAACTACCGCTAGAAATTATAAACCTATACTAGGATATACGACTTTTTACGGAATTAATCTTTCTAACTATTAACCTTATACGTTCCTCGCTGGTACCGGATTTCTTTAAAAGTCGAGCGATCTTATCTCTATAGAATAATACAGCAGCGCTCCTAAATATAGAGATCCTTTCCTATCTACTTAGCAATATACAGTATTTTCTATCTACTAATAGTTCGTTATTAGATAGTATAATAGATAGATTAAGTCTTAAGTTTTTATAATCTTTTAAGCTGTCTAGGTTCCCTCCTATATAGCTATATCTTAAGGTTAGGGCCCTAATTATATTACTATAGAATCTACACCCTAATAAAAGTATATATAATAGAATATAACTAGTTATTATACGTCTATCCCAGTAGTATATTAAAGGTCGTCTTTTAGGAGGAAAGTAGGATAGTAGGTTATACTTAATTCTAAGAATTAATCTAACTAGTAAAGATAGTAACTATCCTTAGATCCTTATACATAAATAGTTTCTAGTTCAGCTCTATTTTATAATAACTATTAATAAGTCGCAAGGATAGTCGCTATCTATTATTAGAATTAATCTACTATCGTCCTATTTTAGTTATAGGTAGCTCTATATTATACTATCCTATACTAAAGATATATAAAGACTTACAGTTCTTTTACTAACTAGTATAGATTAGAAAATAGATAACGTCGTTTATCCTAAAATATTATTAGAAAATTAATATTATAAATTATTATAATTATATTATATTTTTATATAGGAGAGTACTTTTCTATAAAGATCTTTATATATCCTACTTATATCCTATATAGGTTCGATTCGAACCTTTATAGGTTTAGTTCGAACCTTTATAGTTATATATAGATCTATACTACGCCCTACTATCCGCCCCTAACTTAACCTTACTATCCTTATCTTCGTCGTCCTTATATAGATCTATAAGGCGGCCGTATATTTTAGTAAGCTCCTAGTACTTTTCCTTAAGCCCTATATAAACTTCCTTTTCTAATATATAGCTAATCTTAACCTTTTTACGTAGGCTTATATAGATTAGTATAGTACTAAATAGTATTATAAGGAGATATACTATTAGAGTCTAAGGTATCCTTCTTAGCCGTAGCCTTAACTTTCTCTATATAAATTAGTATAATTACTATATAAATCTAAGCCGAATAGGTACTAACTAAGTATAAAGTTATATTAACTAATACTATCGCCGGAGGTTAAATAATTTGCGTATATATTATTATAGAACTATACGTTACTGCGATAAGACGTAAAGGAACTTAAATTTTTTATATAGGGTATATATACTTCCTTACTAGAATTATATAAGGCTATATAGCTTTATAATAGCACGCCCTTAATAATATATAGTTAGTTTAAATTCTTACTAATTAGTATTAAATTATAAGGAATAGTAAAGGAGCTATATAGACTAACTTTTTATCTATACGTAAAATTACTTTATTAACGGCCGGCTATACAGCTATATCTATAGTCTTTATAGGGACTTTATTAAGCCCCTATATAAATTATTCTACTTTTTATAAGATATCTAATTTCTAGGTCTTACCGTTCGCGTATAGTTTTATACCAAAATTAGGCGGATAGGTATATAGTTATTCGTCCTCTTCGTTATCTAAGGCTATTATATTATAGTTTAGTACAGATTTATTAAAATTAGTATTAATTAGTAAAAAAGGGTATAAAAAATTAAAAGTCTATATAGAAAGGAAATAGGTTAGTACGGAACTAAAATAAAGATATACTTAGCTAAAAGACTCTATATAGCTTTGCTATTATCTACGTTATATTATATCACTCTATATAATAGTCTATAGTTCTATATAAAGCCTATATAGATCTAGTAGGCTACTATATAACTCTATATAAGGGAGCCTATATAGGATCTGTATAACTTACTAATTATTAGTTATTATAGTATAAAAGTTTCTAAGTTCTAAATCGACTAAAATATTAGTATTCTACTAGACTAGACTTATTTAGGAAATCCTATATAATTCTATACAGGTCTTTATACACAGATTTATATAACTCTATCCAAACACTTTAAAGCTATATTTAGTATAAAATTTCGCTTCGAAATGGCGACCCTCTAGTAACCAGTAACTTCCATAGAATCTAATCAATCATCCTTCCACCCATCATGACCACACCATAGCATAAAGTAAATTAGGGCGTGCATTGATCAAAATTCAAATCGCCTTGTTTTACTGGAGACTAGTCTTGATTGAGAATGACCAATTAATCACTAGTGCACGGTCTAAGGTAGCTTAAAAGAGAAAGTGGGAGCCGCCATCTTCTGCGTTCTTGATCATTGGAAAGTGGGCTTCTTCTGCTCTCCATACCCATCGATCCGCTAAATCAGAGTCGTTCTACAAGTCAGTTCATCATGGCTCCCAACAAGAAACGAAAAGTCATTGATACTGCATGGGTGGAACAACGCATTGTTGCGCACATACCAGAGGAGATTATTGCGAGTTCAGCACCATTATCCGCTGCTATTCAAGAATGGAGGCAGAATGAGCAGATCCTCCCGTCAGTAAGCTGTAAAGTCTCTAATCTCTTCCAAGAAACTCAGGTTAATTGTACGTCAATAGTTAGCTGCAAGTAGCTTGAGCCCAGAACAAGTCTATGAAATTTTTGAGATCCAACAAGACGGCGATAGTGACTACACGGTGGCCCAAGATGACCTTATTGAAATTCCACAAGAGCTGAGTGAGTCAAGAAACGGAGTATGAAGATTCTATATACTAAACTATGCTTAGAATCAATGTTTGAAAAATTCAAGAATGTTGTCTGGAAAAATCACAAAAAAAATGAAGCATTATCACGGTGTTATGTTAACATGCTCGTTTTTGTCTCGATTCTCGATGAAAAGGCCCTTCTACAAAGATCAGAATTCAAGTCCACAGCAACCTCATCATCGCCAGGTCCATCGGTATCACCAACTACTCCAGCAAGGTCCTTCGATGAGTCGAAACCCACAGCGATTGGGCTATATTTTGAGACAGAATTGCGGCAAAATGTAGTGTTCAATGGAAAGCAATACATTTTGTCTGGTTTGGCCGACTATACCCTCGGTCACGAACAGCGAGGGAGCGGTGCAGACAATCTGATTGTTGTTGAAGCGAAGCGACGCTATGATATTGGGAACTCATACGGACAACTACTGGCCTATATGGGTACGTAGTGTATCCCTACCTCTCCTTTTGCAAGACTAATACGCATTGACAGCCATGGTCCATCGCGCTCGTAAGAAGGAGTCGAAGTCCAATGCAGTTGTATTCGGTGTTGCCACAGATGGCTTTGATTATCGGTTTTGGAGAATTGACAATAGATCTAAGGTAAATCCTCTTGATGCAGCTCACCAAGCCGTGACTTTGCTGAGGTCGTTGTTTGTATAGGTGGCGAGTAGCGTGCTGTACGAATGGACCCGAAAATCGCACCAGCCTTACATCTATTCACTATTTCGTTCCATCATACGTGCCGCCATTCTGTCTACTCCAACGACCTCTCCCGTGAAAAGCGAGGACCTAGGGCAGCTCTTTCATGATGAAGATGCGCAGTCAAGCTTTGATTTTGGTGCGATGAAAAAATGGAGAGATCTCTTCACGACAGAGGATGATCCCGACGTCGAGCTCATAGAGCTCCCATGGACAACGGAGCCCTCGAAGCTTCCGTGAACAAGATAAGTTGCCAACTGTTACAGAGAGAAAATTGGGACTTTGAGCCGTTGAAAAGAGATGTGTCACGGTTTTAGCGGGGTGTTTGATAGTGTTGCAGAAGCTTGGCGCTGTCTATCGCATAATAGATTAGCTGCCACACACCTCTTATTGCTATATTCGCATGCCAAAATGATTCCTAAGCCCGATCTGTGTACCACCACGTCATACCATTGCAATTTTTCGTTTCAAGACGGCACCTTCAAAGGTGCTATACTATAAAAGGAAGGAAGACACCTGTTTGGCCATCGTTGTCTCAAAGCCA
The DNA here is from genome assembly GCA_018257865.1 of Stereocaulon alpinum. NCBI lineage: Eukaryota > Fungi > Ascomycota > Lecanoromycetes > Lecanorales > Stereocaulaceae > Stereocaulon > Stereocaulon alpinum. The sequence goes on along the minus strand of JAEUBA010000053.1, from coordinate 92,570 downwards.
TGGTCGAGAGGTAACACCAAAAACACCAAAAGTTACAGTCAGTAAGGGTAGACAATCGGTTGATCTGAGCAGGCGCTACTTGGTAGATAGCGAAGGAAGGTTTCATCGTAGATGTAGTGGGATAAAAAGTGGTTCCTAGATCTATGAATGTTGTCCATCTACCCGTCTTCTCCAGAGCTTTACACATATACTCAGGAAACATTCATTTCGCCCATTTGCATCACTAGCTACTGCCTCATACACAGCTCTCACCCGTCGCCAAATCCTCGCCGTCCTTGACCTCAGTCATCCATTTTTCCATAACCCCTATGACGAGCCACCACATCGTTATAGTCTTCGTCTCTGAATGTCTCCTCGCCATCCTTGACCTCAGTCTTCAGATTTCCATACCGCCTTGACGAGCTACCATATCTTTATCGTCTCCGTCTCTGTATGTCTCCTCACTATGAGACTCACTTTCCGTGCCTTAAAACCTCTTGCCATCATACAACAGTCTCGGAAACTTCATTATGACCGGAGGGCGCGCAAGCATTTCAGAGAGCGAAATTCGCCCAGGCTCCCTAGTCTGGATCTTCTTTATTACCATCCCTGGCTTATCGTTCGGATGAAAAATGTTGAGACAGCAATATCATGCCGCAAGGATCTCATTCCAAATCCGCACATCCGCTAGGTCCTTGCTGTTTCCAAATTCTTCGCCCCAGTCATAGAAGTATGCCTTAGGGTAGTCGTCGTGGAGCATGAGTCCATTCGCTGGAGGAAGATGTCCTGCGAAGTCCAGCAGTGCGCGGATGGACGCAAGATCCCTAGGCTTGGCGATGCCGCCGATGCTGAAGGAGTTTGCAACGTCTTCCCACGAGAGTCCCGTTGGATTGGACGGCATGTACAATCGCAGCTCTACAAGATCTAGAAGCCCCCTGAAGTGCTGTTGTTGCGATTCGCGAAAGTCTTCAACTCGATATTCTCCGATGGTGCCCTGATTGAGACTGAGATTGCTGTTATCGATGACGAGCGCCGTCATCGTTGACAGTCCAGCTGCGAATGGGTGGCGTGTTGCCAAACGCAATGATCGTCGATGTATAAGGCTGGGTTGTGGCCGCTGGCGTATTCGGAGGAGCCACTCGCGAAGAGCGTATTGTGTATGGCGTTGAAACGCTTGAACATCATCTTTACGCTAGCATGGGCTTCATCTGTATTGAGGTAGATGGGCGACAGGTCTTTGACCTTGGGGGTTGAATCGGTTGCCATCGTGGCTTCTTTTGCAGGATGAAGCAGAAGTAGGTTGCGCGAGAGGGAAGAAAGTATGTGTGCGTACTTGATAGCCAAGTAAGCGGGGTTTGTTGGAGTACGATGTAATAACTTGGTGATATCGCTCTTGTTGGTGTCAAAGAAGGAAGAAAAAAAAAGGAAAGAGAAGAGAGCACTAATTAACACCATGAAGCAAGCTTTTTACACGATCAAAATCCCTTTAGAACTTGCCAAACATTGAGTCAGATTGCCAACTTTTTGCTCTTTACATTGGACGCATGTAAAAGTGGAGATTGGCTGTGCAGTTCACTGAGACAGGCTTTGACGAAGTTGCTCTTACTGCCTCAATGGCCGCCCTCTCCGCTTCTGGACACCGTATCATGTATCAGCTCGAAAGCGCTCGGAGTGGCAAGGAGACTACCCTCACCCCTTCCACCTTCCCTACGAGGCCGACTCTTGCTCACGGCTATGTATTTGCATGTGATGATCCTTTTCCTCGTTCGAAGAGTGCCTTGAGGAGAATTAATGATTAGGATATACGTCAACTGAGCGTAACCATTAACCAGACTCCTCTTGCCATGTCTTATTTCACTCATCAAAAGGAACATCCCGTAAGGGTCCGAAAGGCGGAGACCTACACCTCTGGGCAAGATTTCCCTAAACACAATAGGATGAAACTTCCGGCTCGAAGAACTTGTTTCAAGCCCTAGTTGAATAGGGACAGAGGGTTGGACATGTTGCGTGGTGTTTGGTCGTGGTCTTTGTCGTTCGCTCAGGTCAAAATTCCATTCTCTTCCCTCTTGACGCTGCCATCCGTTCCGATCAGGTCTCCAACTCTAATCCCGTCGTCTTCTTCTCGCGATGTGGAGGTTTCTCCATTTCATTAGCGTTCTCAATGAGAGACATCATCAAGCCATCACCACCCTCAGCCAACTGATCCATTATCAGCGTCCCATTCATTCCTCACGCGGAAGTTCCCTGAGGGCGAGTTCGCTTAGGCTATCAAACATTACAGGGCATTGGTCTTGGTATGTCCTGCAGACCTGCAGTTATTTTAGGAATTGAGGAACATCGAAGAGACTTTCCCGTTAAAGTCAACTCCTTCATAGATACTCCTTCTTCCTGCTCGTCCTCGTATACTGGTTCATGTGCCACTCTGTATCCCCACTCTTACTTTCCAGTGTCCCACCCCTGATCTCAAACAGCCTCATCGTCATCCTCGGTCCGACTTCCGCGAGCTCCACGCTTTGGTAACCCGTCTTAACAAACACATGGTGCCTAACCTCGATGCTGTCCTCAATGTTTTTGAATGTCACTATTCTATTGCCGACTTTCTGATTTGTGGTTGCCGCTTCTCGTGGAGGGAAGAGGTGTTTCAGTATTTGCGTCACTCGTTTGCCCAGAGGTGTGTTAAAATTTTCAAAGATGAGGTGGGGATATGATTCGCTGACGGTGCCCTTGCTGGCATTGGGAAGATCATGGCGGAGGAAAACATTGTGCAAAGAGAAGGAGGCGGTAGGACCATGTGGTAGATGTGAGATGGTAAGAGCTGTTGGAACACCACGATGCTCGTGGAGGAGGATCAGATCTGTGAGAGAAGAGGCATTGGCACTAGACACGAGGTTGGGGAGGATGAGTGTTCCTCGATTGAGACGGATGGAGGTCGGTAGCAGTAGTCGGATCTCCTTGGCGAAAGCAGAAAGTCGAGTTGACGGTGACCTTGAGGTTGTAACTAGCGGTCGGGGATCTGTAATGCCGGACAGATGGGCGTATTCATCGTCGATGTCATTGTGCGCTTCTGCGCTTTCGTCAAATTTGTAGTCTTCGCGCAAAGTCTTGTCGTTGGCTATTGCAGGGTCAAGAGGCTTTCCAGTCGCGAGAGATGCTTTGAGCTTTGCGCGCTTCTCTGCAGTCTCTGCTTCGCGAAGTGTAAGGGCGCGACGGTGAAGGTAGTCCCTTCGTTGGCGGGCTTGTCTTCTCTGGATGCGAACGTTAGCATTGGGACGCGACATTGCAGGATCATTAAGAACAGACTATCATTATGGACAGCAGATACCCGTACAGCTTCGAAAGAATTTAAGGCTTGCAATCCGTCGTTGTCCTTGCTGCTCAAATGACAAAAGAGTGTTACTACTTGCTTGCTCACACAAAATATTTTCGCGGGCTCAGCCCCACCAGTCGGCGGAACAATTGCCGATCAACGCTTCCACCAACACCTTTCCACCACCTTTCCACCACTCCATCAGGTACTTCACGGCGGCGTTTTCTTTCCTTTTTGTTGCTGGAAGCTGATGACAAGGAGTTCGAGTCCCTTCTGAAAACACTAAACCCTCGGCGGTCGGATCCTGAGCTGCAACCACTGCAGCCTTTGAGCTGTTCGCAGATCCTGCAAGGTACACTTTCAGAATAGTAAGAACAGGCGGCGGCATGGAAGGCGCTTTCACACACCTTGGAAACCATCTGATATCAGATTCCGCATCGACAATCAATGCTGGCGACGATCTCTCGACCATCGATCCAGATGAGAGTATCCTAGACCGTGAATACGGGAGGGGCAACTTGACTGGGGGTCCCAGGCGACGCCGACACGATGACGAAGATGATGGCACGGAGGCATTCGACGATGATGATACAGAGAGTATGGTCAGCATGCCTGTAGATGGTGTGAATGGGAAACTCGGATTACGAGCAGAGGAAGAGAAAGAGTTACCACCGCATGCTTGCGCGTAAGTAAATCAGCGCTGGGACATAGTTGGGGGTCAGTGCTGATGTCTTCGGTCATGCAGATACTGCGGCATACATAACCCGAGTTCGGTCGTCCGATGTCTAGCTTGCAGCAAGTGGTTCTGCAGCGCTCGTGGCAACACCTCCTCATCCCATATAATTAACCACTTGGTCCGTGCTCGCCACAAGGAAGTCCAACTCCATCCCAGTTCCAGCTTGGGAGACACAGTCCTCGAATGCTACAACTGCGGTACGAAGAATGTATTTCTGCTTGGCTTTATTCCAGCAAAGTCTGACACCGTGGTCGTCCTACTCTGTCGTCAGCCATGTGCTTCTATGCCTTCTTCGAAAGACATGAATTGGGATGTATCACGATGGCAGCCCCTGATCGAAGACCGATCCTTCCTCGCGTGGCTAGTTTCAGCACCAACAGATCAAGAGCAACTACGTGCGCGTCATCTCAGCCCTCAGATGATCGCGAAACTGGAAGAGATGTGGAAGGACAACGCTAGCGCAACCATTGCCGATCTAGAAAAAGGTGCTGGTGTGGACGATGAGCCGGCCCCAGTGCTACTTCACTACGATGACGCCTACCAATATCAGAATGTTTTTGGTCCACTGGTGAAGATTGAAGCCGACTACGACCGGAAGCTGAAAGAATCGCAGTCTCAAGACGGCCTGATAGTACGTTGGGATTTTGGTCTGAACAACAAACATCTGGCCAGCTTCGTCCTTCCAAAGCTTGAGCTCGGAGATGTCAAACTTGCCGTTGGTGATGAGATGCGTATCAAGTATACAGGAGAGCTTCGTCCGCCATGGGAGGGAGTAGGCTACGTGATAAAGATCCCCAACAACCAGTCAGACGAGGTCACTATTGAACTTCGCGCAAAGGGTGACCATAAGTCCGTTCCGACAGAATGTACACACAATTTCAGCGCGGACTACGTATGGAAAGCAACCTCATTCGACCGTATGCAGCTTGCTATGAAAACATTTGCTGTGGACGAGATGAGCGTCTCGGGCTACATATTTCATCGACTCCTAGGCCATGAGGTCGCAGCAGCGCCAATGAAGACTCAAATGCCTAAGAAGTACAGTGTTCCAGGCCTCCCAGAGCTCAATGGTAGTCAAATCAATGCTGTGCGCAGTGTCCTTCAGAAGCCATTGAGCTTGATCCAAGGACCTCCAGGTACTGGAAAGACTGTCACTTCAGCTACCATCATCTACCATCTTGCCAAGATCAACGGAGGCCAAGTGCTCGTTTGCGCTCCATCCAACGTAGCTGTGGACCAATTGTGTGAGAGAATCCACAAGACAGGCTTGAAGACTGTCCGTGTCACAGCAAAGTCTCGCGAGGATGTCGAGTCTCCAGTCGGATTCTTGTCCCTCCACGAGCAAGTCCGAATGAACGACAGCAACATCGAGCTAGTCAAGCTTAACCAGCTCAAGAGCGAACTCGGCGAACTCTCTAGTCAAGATGAGAAGAAGTTCAAGCAGCTCACCCGTAGTGCTGAGCGTGAGATCCTGACGAATGCGGACGTTATTTGCTGTACTTGCGTTGGAGCTGGCGACCCTCGCCTAGCTCGCTTCAAGTTCCGTACCGTCTTAATTGATGAGTCTACCCAATCCGCAGAGCCTGAATGTATGATTCCTTTGGTGCTGGGCTGCAAGCAAGTTGTCCTAGTCGGAGATCATCAGCAATTGGGCCCAGTTATCATGAACAAGAAAGCGGCAAAGGCAGGCCTCAATCAGTCGCTGTTCGAGCGTCTTGTCATCCTTGGCTGTGCTCCCATCCGGTTGAATGTACAATATCGTATGCACCCTTGTCTCTCGCAATTTCCATCAAACATGTTTTACGAAGGTTCTTTGCAGAACGGCGTCACTATGCAGCAGCGTCTGCGCCGAGATGTGGACTTTCCATGGCCAGTCGTGGACTCACCCATGATGTTCTGGTCCAACCTCGGCAACGAAGAGATTTCTGCTTCTGGTACTTCATATCTCAATCGCACGGAAGCGTCGAACGTCGAGAAGATCGTCACACGCTTCTTCAAGGCGGGTGTGCAACCGCAGGATATTGGGATCATTACGCCTTACGAGGGTCAACGCAGCTACGTGGTCAGTTCGATGCAGACTAATGGAACGTACAAGAAGGAGACGTACAAAGAAATTGAAGTGGCTTCAGTCGACGCGTTTCAAGGGCGAGAGAAAGACTTCATCGTCCTCTCTTGCGTGCGGTCCAACGATCACCAAGGCATTGGATTTCTGAGCGACCCGCGCCGTCTCAATGTCGCGCTTACTCGAGCCAAATACGGTCTCGTTATTCTCGGCAATCCGAAGGTGCTGTCCAAGCATCCACTCTGGCACTACCTACTCCTGCACTTTAAGGAGAAGAACTGCCTAGTGGAGGGGCCTTTGTCAAACCTGCAGATCTCTTTACTGCAGTTCAGCCGCCCGAAGCAATCGTATCGTGGCCCACAACGCTACCAGATGTCATACCAGCGCGCCTCAGACCTGAGTAATGGCATGACTAATGGCCGTAATGGTCCTCGCCAGGAGTACAATGACGCAGGCTCGCTTGTTGGCTACATCCCCGATGATGTATCATCGGTGCACTCTTCATCTATTGGCGGTGTGGGCGTTCCCTCTGCGTACCCACAAATGTTTTCCGGCTTCCAGGATACCTGGCCTACCCTGAACGGGCGGCGCACCAATGGCACCAAGAGCCGAGCTGGTACGGAGAGTATTGCAGGCGAGTCAGTTGCTGCTAGTGAGTCGGATATCAACGGTCCTGCTAGTACCGTAGATGGTAAAGGTGGAGTCAGTCTTGCCGGTCTTACCATCAACGATGCCAAACAAGCCAGCCTCAACCAATCTGATCGCCTCAAGCGTTATGTCGAATCTGGTGGGCGTCCTGGAGATAGCAGTATCTACGGCGGAAGCTCAGCCAGCAGTCGTCTGCCCCGTGGGGACGATGACGATGCTCGAAGTGTCTCTACAGCTTTCGCAAGCCAGGTTGGGATTGGCAACTATGATTGATTTGCACATTCAGTGTTGACCTGTGATGAATGATGGTCATCTGATCAAGACCAAAGAAAATCTCGAGAAACGACAAGAGATTGACGAGGACTGATGCTCTTGCATGGACCTCGGTACCTTAGACTATCACAAGACCCACGGGGAGCCTTGGGCCTTCGTGGGTTGGACAGACATCCTTATGTCAATGGCTTCAGAGAAATCTACAAAGCCAGTTCGACCGGCAGGAAAGCAGTGCTATTTCAGGCGGCAAAGTTGGAATACGAGGAGGAGAAGACGTCAGAGTTGCGTTGCTTACAGCTTCACAAGATATTTACGGTCCTTACTGCATCATTGTGAGACATCGAAAAGGGCTACCCACTGCCTTCGCATAAAATGAGTGGCCATTAACAATATAGGCCCGACTCTATCCGCAACCTCGGCAAAGGTCTTGCTCTTGAGTGCTTTCTCTCGATCTTGACAGGCTGCTTCGGTAGCAATTAGATAACCTCGAGATGATAAGTGCATCGAGTCATGCGTGGTACCTTAGATAGTTATGCAGATTCGCGAATCCAACCACAGTCATTACCGTATTCGCGATCCAATGCCCGTGTTGATGTAGCTGTGGGTGGGTACGCATAAGGTATGCTATGCCTCTGACGTGCAGTAGTAGTATCTATTTGTCTTGCCAGCATGTGAAACCGGATCCTACATGTGCACAACCAAATGTAGGGTATTTGGATTTCTAGGATCAGGTGCCCGCCAGCCCTGTCCACGAAAAGCGCACGCACCAGCACGGGTCTGTTGTGTAACGGTGAGTCCTCATCAACGCTAGCCTACCAGATAACAATGACCCGGCAGTATGGGAGAACGACTGTTCAGCGACGGTACAGGATTCCTGCCTGTACCCGGAGTAAGCCTGTCACAGGGTCCAGAGATGATGGGGCTCGCCGAGGTTGCCGAATAACGCAAACTCTGCCCTAAATCACCCTTAATCCGGCCCCAAGCCCTAAGCAGTAACACTTCCTCGTAGCGTCCACACCTCAAGCCGTTTTAGGTGCCGCCTCTTCCTTTTCATCCCCCAATCAGCGTCTCTCCAGCCGGCTCGGTTGTGCAAAGAGGAAATGATCAACGGGTCGTCTGACCCGAAACGTTCAATGCAGCCAAGCAGGGCGCTGCGGGCCAGCACCAGGGGCGGAATAGAGGCATGCCGTCTCATTTCTCGTGTGTCTTCAGTACTAACTACCTTAGTAGCTAGGTAACGTTACAAGCTGTCAGGTCAGCCGCCACTGGGGATGGATCCCTTAGTTTCAGGAGGATCCGAAGGGCCTTTGCCTTTATCTTCTGCGCCGGAGTCGCTGTTCGCGTGGGCTGAAAGTTTCTTTCTTTTCCCTGCTTTTGATGCTGTTGCTTCTTTGTTCGACACGCTTGATCATTTGTGTGTAAAGATACCACTCTCGTTCCTATCGCTAGTGCTAAGAATACTTGATTTTGGAAAACAATCTACCACCCAATCTGAGGCCATGGCTGTCGATACCGCGGCGGCCAGGGTCAATGACCCTCAAGCCGACTTCGAGGGTGATATCAATGTCAACAACAGGCCGCCTTCGAAAGCAGACCTTAAACAAGTAGCAGATCTACCGGTCCTGGATGCCAATAAGAAGTCCTATACGTTTAAGAGCTTGTATGCCGACAATGAGCACGGAGCGCGGCGAGTTCTGATCATCTTTATACGGCATTTCTTCTGTGGCGTACGCCTTCCTCTGTCTCTCTCGCCCAGGCGCATATCCCTAGAATGCCTCAACTGACATATTCGGGTGCATACAGAACTGTCAAGAATACCTCCGCACCTTCGCCTCCTCCGTTCCCCCCACCCTCCTCAAAACCCTCTCTCCCCCAACAGAAATCATAATAATAGGCTGCGGCCAACCCGACCTGATACCAATGTACATCCGCGAAACCTCCTGCCCCTACCCCGTCTACGCAGACCCCACGCGCCAACTCTACCACAAACTAGGCATGACGATGACGCTTGCGCTGGGCGCGGAGAAACCACAGTATATGCAGCGCAGTATGCTGAGTGTTATGCTGCAGAGTATCGTTCAGGAGTTTCGCTCTGGGAGACGTATGCTTAGTGGTGGGGACTTCCGACAAGTAGGCGGAGAATTTATATTCGAGGATGGGAAAGTCACGTTTTGTCATCGGATGAAGAATACGAGGGATCACGCTGAAATACCTGTTGTGAGGAAAGAGTTGGGTTTGGATGGGCAGAGGCCGCCGGCGAGGAAGAGGTGGAGTACGAATAGTTTGGGGACGGGGCTGGGGAGGAAATTGATTGAACGGAGGCCGAGTTGGGGCGCGTCGAGGAGTAGGAGTCGGAATACGGAGAAGGGGAGTGAGGTGCATATGAGTGGTGTTAAGGAGGAGGCGGATGCGGTGCCGGAGGATGCGTTGAGGAAGTTGGAGGGGAAGGGTGCTGGGGGGGTGGTTGAGGGTGGTGTTACGGGGCAGACGAATGAGTCTCCAGAGGTTTTGGTGAATGGGACGCCGAATGTACATGTGACTGCTTGATACTTGGGACTCGCTCGGAATATTGGTGGGTCTTGCTCCAAACACACGACGACAGGGCTTGCAATCCCGTGGAACGTACCTGCGACTACCAGTGTTGGCTACGTGATACAGTTTCTCTAGGACCTTGCACATACTTTGGGTCCTTTCTTCGATACCCCATCTCATACTTGAACCGTTGGACTGGACGGAGGGGACAATTCTCGTTAGATACATACAAGGGACTGCAGAAGAGGCATTTGCTGGTTGCAGATGGCGTGACGAAGGTTATAAACCTTGGGAATTCAAGTGTCTGATGGAGGGTGGTGGCGATGTTGTTCATAGAGTAGTAGTATATAGAAAAGGAGTATATACCGGACTCGCTTTCTCCAAGAGTACTTATGTGGATAGCGTGACCGTAGTTCTGCTCGACGCTTCCTCGTTGCCATTCTGCTCAAACGCTCCTTGCTGCTGGGACATCCACGTCATTGTGTACAACCCATACACTCATACCTCCGTCACTACCCCGTCGTCGACACCCCACTCCCTGTACTATTGCCTCCCCCACTCATACACCCCTCTTTCTGGTATCTTACCTCTAGTCTCCAGTAGCAGAACACGCCTTGTACATTCCTATGGCCGTTCATTAGACCTTGCCTTCAGCTCAACGGAGCCTATTGTGTGCAGTATTGAGAATACCTCGCCGGGGGAAATGTCCAGCCTTCCTTGAAGCTTGAATGTCGATTTCTTGATAGATCGTTCCTTTGATGGCTTTGGGATAGTGAGAGCTTCGGAGTCTTTGAGTCCGTGGACATGGCTCTCGCCGATGGATTCGATGGCGCGGTGGTTGATGAGTTGTTTCATAGGCATGGCTTCCTGTGCCTTAGACGAACGGTGCCACCGCCATGCTGGTGTCGTGGTGGAGTTAGATGGTCAATGGTTTGTCTTGATCGGATAACGGCCGGACCAGTACGTTCGGGTCTTAAGTTATTGAAGACGATTTCCGCCTATCCCCAAAGCACGAGATAGTGCAGCTTGAGCATTCGGACTTATGCAACCGCCATCACGACCGAGGAAGCAATACTACATGACCCTGATCACGAGCCAATTAGTCCCCTCCACACTCTCATGAGCCTCTTCCGGAACACGAAAATAATCAAGGATACTGCCATCAGCGTCAGAGCTGGCTTCGTGCTCCATCCTCCAAGGTCATTTGGTTGGTTGATGGACCAGGGCTTTTGCGGCTGAGATCCAGATTGTAGGTCCGGCATTGCCATTACCCTCACGATCAGTGAAGTCCAACCTGTAAAATGCTGGGTTCGTTGGCCTTTGCCTGTGTCTGGGTTATATTGCTCCCATGCAAAGCCTGTCTCCTTCCAGGATTCGAAGACCGTGTTTACCAGATTAGTTCGAAGTTCCGTATATATCTCGCGTGCTTGTTTCTGATATCGGCCTGGCTGTTGAGCGATTTCCTAGTCCTTTAATTAGCTACGGCGCTCTTTGGCCTGAAGAAGGAAGACGAAGACAGAGTTCACTTACCAATACTCGTTGCAATGCCATGTAATTGATTGGTACCCAGACGGGACCTCTCCAATAATTTTCGTCGGTGCCGTAGTACTTGTCCTTGAGGCTAAGGCTACGGAGGCCATGAGGACTCCAAAGCTCTTCGGGATTCCGTATAAGATCAAGCACAGCTCCAAGATGAAAATGCTCTAGATCTATAAGACCGACGAGGAATGGGAAGAGGGAAATATAGCCCTTGTGGCAGACCTTCTCTACCCGATTGCCATCTACGACCGTCGTATCACAATATGCTTGATTAGGCTCAGACCAGTGGATGCCATCAATACTCCGAACAATGTCGGTCCTATGTTTCGAGAATAACTTCTGGTCTTCTTCCTCACCAAGAAAAGCCGAGATCTCTTTCAGAGCTACGGACATAGAGCCAACCCAGCAAAGCGCATCCACATGCAACTCCTCTGGATGTAGTGGCTGTGCGCGAGGGTAATCATCAAGGCCACTGGTAAGAATATGTTGCAGTGTGCGACCTCGCCATCGATGTCCTTGATTAAAGTTAGTATCAGCGAGTTGATAATGTGTCAAGTTGCCAGCCTGTGTTCGGCAAAACCATGCGTAATGTTTCTTCAACTTCGGATAGATCGCCTTCAAGAAGGCTCTTCCTGTCGCTGGATCACTCAGATACTGACTTGGAATTCCTGAGTAGGACGTCATCAGAGTGAATCTTTTGACGAATGCCTGGACAACCAAGAATAGAGTTGGAGGGTTCGCATAGTGCGGATATTGAGTCTGGAATTCCGCCGGGACCTTGCTTCTCGCCTCAGGGCCAAGAATCTGTTCCCTGGCGATCCAGCCATTGTCGTCCATCAAATCGAACCAGCTTAAGACAATTTCCAGAGCGAGGTCCATGTCCCAGTCCATGATAACTTGGAGATGGAAACCTTCGTCCCAGAGAAACCCTCGAGGGAAGAATGGCCGAGAGGGCACCGCGCTGAAGAGCTGGAAAGGGCCCTCTTCTTCAATAACAGCACGCGAGTGGGCCGACGCGGCTGTTTCCCAGAAGTCCTGGTCAGTCTCAGCATATTCTAGGGCGGAAGACACATCGACACGGCTTTTTCCGTAAAAGTATCCAATACCTCCCATGAGGTTTGAGAGAAGTGAATGAGACAATTTGAGATATTGCTCTTCCTGGAATGGCGCTTGGGGTGCGTACGCCAACTTGAAGCGCTGACTGAACGTAGATAACGCATCTTGGATACCTTCCGTCAACGAATTGGATGTCATAGCTTCAGAGGCTGAACCTGACGAGAACAGAATGTCAAACTCGAATCCTCCCTCGAAGGTTTTCTGTACGAAATGTAGGTTTCCTTCTCCAGGTTCATCTGCAATCATTCCTTCATGAGAGTCACTGCTCCTGAGTTGATCGGTGAACATCGATTTTGCCTGCCAGATACTGTCTGCGGGAACTGTCAAGCTCTTGACAGTAGTCTCTTGCTGAGAATCCCGGGCGGCTCCATGGGTTGGAATCCGTACTTTGAATTTGCCCAAGCTGGCCGCCGTACCGTTGCAGATTATACCGCTGTTGGAAGGGTGCCCTACCATGCATTCTATCCTTGAAGTTGAGTCCTCATTTCCAAGATAGAATACGATAGTGGTTTTCTGGTGGGTAGTTGCATCCGCCCTTGGGATGCCTTTGACTCTCAAGCCCCAACTCCCGTTAAGATCATCACCGGAGACCTTAGCAAACATGGTAATCAAGTCCACTTGGTTTCCTGTATCATTGATAATCTGCATGCCCCCTTTCCGGATATCGTAGGCTGTCCAGCCATAGCCTGCCATGCCCTCATCTTGCTCGCACGTGTGTCTGAGACCTAGATGTTTGATCCAGATTAGGGGACAGAACAGTGTAACTGGGGGTGCTTGGGTCGCATACTTTTCGCTATCTCTGGAGGATTATCAGCGTTGGACCACATCAAGCCCATAAGCAGCGAATTTGGTATTCGAGGCCGCATGCCAATGTACAGGTTGGGCCGATATGGACCCCATAGTAACGATGCGTTGCCCGAAATCGACAGCGCTTGAGATGTCGTTGTGAATGCTTCGATCAAGGCACAGGAGAAAAGGAGGACGAATGGTAACATAGCGAGATACAGCTAGCCTTCCATTTCCAAGTCAAGGACTACCAGAGCCACAAGAGACAGCAGCTAGAAGAGGTTTTAGAACCCTGTTACTCACCCGTACACTGGCCTTCCACGCCGCCCTTTAGGCTGGGGTTTCAGCTGACTATTAGTCCCCTGCTCGTTAAATCCAGCGTGCGGCGTTCTCCGGGCGCTTAGGAGACGGCGCTTCAGCCCCACGGGTGCCGTGTGGGGCCAAATTTCCAGTCTTGCCTCATCTTGCGCACTGCCATATGTGTTGAACTCGCGAAGCTCGTCTCATGGCTCTCGAATACCAATATATATGGGGCCCTTGCCTTCTCCATTCGAGCTGTAAGATCATCTTTGTATCCATTGTGACTTCGCGAGATGGAGGGGGGTTGAAAATGGATTGTCATACCCTGCAAGCGCCGCTAGAAGTATTAAACATACCATGTTTCATCCTCCTGCACACACGTGTGAGGCCCCTCCTTCCAGGAATCCACCCTATTGCATTGACTGGTATGTAAAGACCCTCATGTCCATGCTGCGATGCCAGAGTCATCTGCACAGGACTTCAAACACAATTTCTTGCCCAAGCCTGCACTGTGCTGCACGTCGAAACTTGAGACCTTGATGATTCAGCCTTGCCACGAGACAAGGGACGTAATTCATCAGCTGTGTTCCTGTGAGAACTAGCATTCATGAAACTCAGCCCACGTCAGTCGTTTCTGTCCTTTCATTTCCTACCCGTCCTTTCTTTTCATTTCGACCTTACGAGTATCAATCGAATCTGGCAAGCGATCCAATCTGAGTCATAATATCTTCCAATTTTTCATCTCTGGTTTATGGCAGGCGCAAGGCCATGGTCAAAGGCACTTCCGCCGGTACCAGAGGCAATGCAACACAGTACCCTGGAGGTAGACAGCAACCGTTGGCTGGAACAAGATGGCACAGCTGCTCCCATTGTGGCGCAAGGTCCTCAGAATGAAAAGGTGATCGGCTACAATGACGGAAAGATCGTCGACCACAATGACGTTGGCAAACAGGTGGTCGCTGTCGAGGCATATGACTTGCAGTCGGAGCCATCACCTCCTGAAGAGGAACATAAGTTGATGGGCCTGAGGCGCAAAACGTTCTTTAGCCTGCTGCCGGTGGTACTCGTCCTCGCGATAGCAGGTATAGTCGGTGGTAGTGTTGGTGGTGCTATGGCTGTTCGCAACAAGGAAAAGCCGGCTACTATTCCTACGAACACGTCGGTACCTACTCCACAAGCACGATACGCAAATACAGGCCTCGCAGCCATTCAATGGACTGACTTCAATGGTACATTGCATAAGAGACTCTATTACCAAGACAACAGTGACAAGATCCGTGAATCTGCTTGGGATAATAGTACTGCTTTCGATAGTGCATGGAGAATTAATGCCATCAGCGATGCTGTCAAGCCTGGTACTCCGATCGCAGCAGCGGCCGGATACCCCCATGCCAGCCGTAATTATTCACTGGTGCGTATCACCTATGGCTCATTTTCCGGTACGGTTTGTTGAATGATCCATAGGTTAAGAACGTATACTACATGTCAACGAACGACGAACTCTTCGAGCGTCAAGCTCGCTCAAATAATTCCCAAGCCTGGGAAAACGACAACTTCAGTGGACTGTACAGCGGTAGTAATTCCACCTTCCTCACTGCATACTGGAATCAGAACTTTGTAAAAGCATCACAAGAATTGGTCGTTTTATTCCAAGAACAAAGCTTCGCCAACGGCATCACTCAAGGTCGGTATACCAGTAACAGTACGACAAGCAATCCGTGGGTTGCGAACAATTTCGGATTCTCACAACCTCAAGGGTCAACATTCGCCATGTCCCCTGTCAGCTATCGAAGCGGAAAGCACCTCATGCTGTACACCGTTGATGACGGCAAAAACTTGCAACAAAATGAATACACCATCAGTGACACCGATCTTGTCTCCACGGCCATCGTTTCTCTGACCTCAAGTTCCTGTAAGCACCCAACAAGGTCTGCAAATCCATGGACACTTTCAGTTCGCTAACACTGACGATCAGCAACCGGCCTAACTGTTGAGCCGCGATCCCCGCTCGCGGTCGTCGCCCAGGACAATCAGCCTCTCTATACGACCGATACGTTGCCGGAGTGCACGAAAAGTATACCCCTGACGAATCTTATACTTTTTGCTGTTCCGGATCGCACCTCTTTGGTCTTGAGCGCCTGGAACTGCTCGACAGGGTTCTTAGATCAGACGTCTGAGATCAAGCCTCTTCAGAAGGCGGATACGACGTTTCTCTCCCTGGCAGCCATGAGCGATAGAGCCACAGGAAACGGAAGTGTGTACATGATGTTCGAGTCTGGTAGTGGCCCGCAGGTTGAGGAGTGGGCTGTGCCCAAACGCGCGGGCGACCCATGGGTAACGACTAGGAACGTTACGGTGGATTTTGGCTTGTAGTACTTGACCCTGAGGTATCACAAGCGTTCCAGATCTTGCCCTTCCAGGCAATTGGACTGTGTCTTTGCCAAATAGCCACGACACGCTCCGGCTTCGAGACCTTACATGGGGTACGAAGGAATGTCCGAGACTCCACGCAAGATATACCCTTAGGAGGGTTCCCAGTCCTCTGAATTTCGATTCTCGACGCGCACTGAATGGTTCGCAGCATAGCTCATTGGGCTCACGATAAATGCGGGGATTGAGACAAGGACACGTTGCAGAAGGAGCCAGAAGACGAGAGCTGCGGTGCGTAGTTCGCTCCTACGTGGAGATATCCTGAACATCACGATGAGTCATTTAGACTCGGACTTGGAGTCCATGAGTCGGACGAGCTATGGGGGACTTTTGAATATATTGATTCTTTTGGACCTAGATTTTGGGCATAGCAACAAAAAGTCACTGAAAGGTACGGAGATAAAGTTTACATCCGTCTTGTTTGCTCTTCAAGGTAATTGAGCCCTTGCAGTGTGACCATGATCAAATGCAAGCATGTCAGCGGTGCTTGGAACTTTTCGGCATCGAATATCAAGTTGGCCGGCCCTAATCTGGCGCTCGGTTCCCTGGGGAGCCGCCCTTGGAACACCTAATTTTCGACAGTAGCTTGAGTACTTCTGTCGTACGATTCCTGATTCGCAATCACTACGTGCTTGTAGCGACTAGATGATGTGCTAATACTGCCTCTTCGAAGACAGATGTGTTCGTTTCACACGTCACACTTTTATCAGAATTGTAAGTCTGGTCCTGCCTTATGCCTCCTCATTCAGCCCCTTCCCTGCAGCTCGCCACGACCCAGGGCTAGCTGGGCCTTTCTCTTGCTTAGCTTTCCCTGTCTGTTTGTCGTTCTCATCTTGAACAATAGTACATGCATTGCGTGTCCTTCTTGACACCATCTCACAGCCTGTTGCTCTGCCTGTTAGCGTTTTACCTCAACTCGAGGATTCTCTTCGAAGTCTGCAAGTTCCTTTCAGCTTTCTGAATTTCAAAGGCCTCGCCGTCCATAAGGCCGTGAACGTAGCATTCACCAATGAACTTGTAGTAGTCGTCACCCGTTTCTTCGTCATCACATCGTCGGAGTATCACAGGTACGCTGCAGCCGTAAAGTATACATATCAGGTCTTGCTTCTCGGCCTCCTCTGGAGCAAGGCCCAATAGACTCCGCTCAGTAATAATAAGGCGTCTCATCAATATCACCTCCTGCACTTGGCGAGCGAATTTTGCAACGATGCTACTCTTGCGATACCCATAATGCACTAGTGTATTGGTGCTGATGTGACTGCCTTTATTCTCTTGCCAAGTCCTGGTGCCCCAACCAAGGTGTCTGCATTTTTCCGACTGTGGCTTCGATCTGGGCGTATACCAAATGCAGTCTTATCAGTCGTTAGAAGCCACGAGGGAAGCGTTTCACCGGCCTCCGTCGCATTCTCAGGCAACCAAGGGCGGCAGATGATGTCCAGCGATCCTTCTGTTGTGATAGTGAAATTGAGGAAGTCTTTGCACACGTCAAAGAAGGGTTTGTCGTAGTCAATGATGAAACTATTGTCTTCAACAGACTTTATCATTTTCTTTACCGCAAACATCACAGTAGCGTCCTTCTCTCGTTCTGGTTGCCCTGGAAACGACGCGTTGGTAGTCTTCCCGGAAAGTGGCCTAGAGGCCAGATCCAACGTTGTTGAGAAACGGGCTTTGTCGGCCGATGCATGTGCCACTGTCTCCTTTCCCTTGTCCGCAGGATTTGTAACGACGGAACGATGCTGGTCTTCCGATAGTGTAAATGGTTTCGCCCGCGAGCGGACACCTTTAGCTAGTGCAAGGACAGCATAAATAGTGTCATGGGGTTTTTGGGCTGCGAAAGAGGCTAGATTTGAAACCAGAGCTTCCAGCGTGAAGAGCTTCTGAAGGAGTTGGCCGTCCTGAGACTTACGAAACAGGTTGCTGGTGGCTTCAACTAGCCTGGTGGCACGTAGAGACCTAATTTCGCCAAGGAGGTCCGGCATGTCAGAGAGACCTGACTGTTGAATGGTTCTTGAAATAGACCGGGCTTCAGTCTCGACAGACTCGAAAAGGAAAACCGCGACGGCAAAGTCAGCCCAATCAACGCTTGCGTCGCCACAGTAAATAGTGGCATTTCTCGCAAGATTGATCTCTTGGACAACCCAACGACGGCTGAACAATTCTCTCTTCATGAGTCTTGACAGAGCCATCCAGTCATCTGATTTATTCGGATTTTCTACCAGATGGTCGAAGTCCTTCAACATGACAACTTCCTTGATGAAGCGTAGAGCTGATCCACTGTCTTCAGTTTCCTCTCCAAGCCACACGCATATATTCTTCGCCTCGCTATAAACACCATCCATAAGGGCTACTTGCGCGTTCCTCTCAGCGACATCATTCTGGTTGATACAGATAGCGTCGATCCACAGGTACCTTGGCTTCTCCAACGTCCGAAGCTGTCTCAACGCAGAATATAAGTATTTGGTCTAATGAAGAAGCTATCGTGGAATACCTTGCCCGGAGTATAAATGTTTATACTTGCTGTCGGACTCTCATCCCCCCAATGAGAAGATAGAGCATCGTAACCAGATAGGGGATCGTCGGCAGAATCTAGGTTCTCTGGAAGCACTAGTGGCTTTAATGGCCTTGTTGTTAAGGTACAATAGATTGGATCCCCAGGTTTTCCTGCATTTATCTTCAATATACGGATGTCGCGCGGCGAAATTAAGGGGCAACTCTGGTAACTATATTCCTCGGTCATTTCAAGCCAGGACTGTAGGATGGATTCCAAGAACAGAACGAGAGATGCCAATAGCTAAGGTCTAAAGATAACGACTTGCGTTGAAGTACAATGATGGAAGACCGTGGTATAGATAATCAATATCAGAACCAAAGTCCAAGGGGATGTTTCCAGATTCAGCAGACCAGTCCGCAACCAAGCTTTATTCAATGGGGGAAGAGGGGGGGAGAGTGGGGGGAAGGGCAGAGATGGGTTGGAAATAGACAGAGCTGTAATGGGTAATTGCATGCCGAACCGAGGCCAAGTATAGCTTGTAGCCGCCTTCCCAAGGTGGGGAAAAAGTGGCACCTGGAGCTTGTCAGGTCGATCACTGCCATCACACCACCTTCGGCGGACGCGGCTTTCAATATCATACTACCGAGAAATACAGCTGCGCGGTGAGTTGTGCCTGGAGGAGGTGAGTAGGGATTGTCAGACCTAGGCTACAATAGCCAGTAGCACTACTTCTGAATGTGGGAATTGTGAGAGGGCACCTGTGCGGTTCATGTAGTATGAACACTGCTAGATACGAGTAGACTGCGTGAGCTTCCCTCAAGCTCAATTGAACCTGAACGCACAAAATCGAAATTTGACCAGGTGTGTGAAGAGGAGGAAAGCAAGCAACGATGAGGAAGGCCAGACAGACGATTCGAGATTCTGACCAAGGCTGTAAACTAATGACACGCAGGCAAAGAAGGCGAGCCTCTAGCAGGGTGCCAGGTGTCTGTGCTTCTAAGCGACAATTCATAGCCTGCTTTGGCCCAATTAAGTCGAAACGGTGGTAGATCGAGAGAAAGCCTGATTAGGCAGACAAGAGATGGCTCACAAGTTGCAATACCAGGCAATTGAATTGCGCAACTGTCGAAGCAGGCAGAATACGGCGTTGTGGCGTTTCGAGCCGCAGAAAACTATTGAATCCCGGTCAGTGGAAAGGGAGGGCAGAGAACCAATGGAAGGCCAAAAAGTGCAGTGCTCTTTCGCAAGCGTCCAGACACGACGAATCACTCAAATGTGGTGTGAGAGCGGAGCCTAGGGAACAACGTAGACAGCTCAGAAATGGCCGTTATATTTTCGACAAGGCTGACTAGAGTCTCCAGTGGAACACGCGTAGAAGCCTACGAACCTGAGTAGGGTACGCGTCAATCGCCGCAAGGATTGCTAGAGTAAGGCGCAGCAGGCATACGTACTGGAATTGACACTCGTTCGATACGGGCTGAATGGAACGAGGGTTCTCTGATGCAGAGTGGTAGCTATCCCTTTGACCGGCAGAGATGCACACCCTGCGGGAACTAAGCCCTATAGGGCTGTGTATACTGCTGAGGCGCTTTCTGTATGATTTTTGTTACGATCCTAATCCAGGGGTCTTCAACACCTTGCTAGTCCTTTGT
The DNA here is from genome assembly GCA_018257865.1 of Stereocaulon alpinum. Lineage (NCBI taxonomy): Eukaryota > Fungi > Ascomycota > Lecanoromycetes > Lecanorales > Stereocaulaceae > Stereocaulon > Stereocaulon alpinum. The sequence continues at coordinate 72,719 of JAEUBA010000053.1, read as the reverse complement.
TACTTGCTAGTGTTCATACACCTTAGCCCAGATTCGGCCTAGGTCTAGCCTAGATTCGGCCTAGGTTTAGCCTAGGTCTAACGCTAGCCCCTTTTAGCTTTAGCGTAGCGCTTAACTAGCGCTAGGGGTATTTAGGCCTATAAGCTCCTAAGCTCTTACTTCTTTTCTTTTTTATCCTATTTTCTAGATACTAAGCGTAGCCTATTAGCTAAATCCTAATATAAGGTAGTTTTCTTTAAAGCTACCTTCTCCTACGATTACCTCTAGGCGAGCTGTAATATAAAATAGGACTAATACCCCCTCTACTATAAAGCGTCGTATTTTACCCGTTCTTCTAGACTAAGGCTAAGCTTAGCGAGCTACCTATTAATAAAGAGTACTATCTACTTAATAAGTAGGTACCTACTAATTAAATAATTAGTATATCCTAAAGAAAGCTAGATCCCTATTTTTTTTAAAACCCCTAACTACTTTCGCGTTAACACCTATACTTAAAAAACTCTAATAATACGCGTACTACTATACTTATATACTACCTCGTAAGAGTATACGCTAAAGTATACCCCCTAACTAGCTAGGATTCCTATCTACCTTAAGGAGTTAATCCCTAATACCTATACCTTCCTCTTCTAACCCTAATAATCCTCTACTATTAATTAAGAATTCTAAACTAGAAGCCTTAGAGGACTTAAGCTTAGAAGATATCTTTAGGGATATTAAAGATAACCCCCCTACCGAAAATACCGTTACTATTCCCCTATTAAGTAATAGGATAGCTAACTAAATACCTACCTTTACCTCAGCTTAGTAAGCTATTATTACTACTATTATTATAATAGCTTTAGTAGAATCCCGATCTAAGTAGGCTACCTCTACTCTAAACCTACCTCCTAATAACTAGCGTTAATAGAGGTCCCTTACTGCTAACCTCTAGCTATTAGTAGACTACTACCTCCTAAGGCCTATACCTAGCGGGATAGCTATCGAACTATTAAAAATTAAATACCCTCGATCCTACTTCAGTAACTATACAGGGGAAGTCGAATATAACGCGTAGAAAATAGATATAAAGATTTTTATAAAGGAATACCCTACGAACTTTTAAGATAGGGCTAAGTAAGTCTCTGCGTACTATAAATATACTATAGGAGAGGCGAAAACCCTAATCCTTTAATATATAGACCTAACTTATACGTCTTCTATATATAACGCCGCTAATATTCTAAATATACTAGATTAGCGTTTCTTTAACTATAACTACGTCTAGTCTACTTATAGTATATACTATAAGCTTAAGATAAGATCTATAAACTACAATAATTTTTAGGTTAAGTTTACCTACTTAGCGACTATTAGAAAGATTAGTACTAAGCGTTAGTTTAAGGATCTATATAAGAAAATCTCTCCCGCCTTAAAGAGAAGTATCTATATAGAAAAGTATAAAATAGCTAAGGACTATAGTACCTTAGACGAGTACCTTACTATCTTAAATTAAGAAATACGAAATATTAGGTCTAAGGAGATAGCTTATAGGCCTTAGATAGGAATAAATACTAACCCCCGTAGTTGTAAAGGCTAGCGACGCCGGCTCTAAGCTGGCGTACTAAGGTATAAGAGACGTAAAGTTACTGGATTCAGGTATCAAGTAATAGACATAATTATATTACTTAGTAGTTAAGTGGTAGCAGAACTAATTTCTAAAGATCCCTAAAATACGGGGGAGTCCTAGGTAGTAATACTATTACTAAGCCCCTAGACCCTAATTTATATTATTACGTTAGCGTAGCTATAACGCGTATACGCTTAAGGGTTAATAGTATCCTCCCCTCTAGGCCCTAGTCCCTAAGTACTAAAGTATATAGAATAGACTACTTATTAAAAACCCTTTAAACTTAGTAGGAAACGTAAGGGAAAAGAGTTAACCTAGAGGCGACGTCGTTAAGGCGGCGCCTTATATATATAGAATATTATCCAACTATAATAATACCTAAATCTATTATAATATAAAAAGAATACGTAGCAGGCGTAGTAGTAACGCGTAGTTATTAATAAATATAATCGATTACCAGCTGTGTTAGCGGGTAACAGCTACGTTATCGTATTATTAGTTATTATTATTTTAAATAGCTTTAACGTATAGCGACGTCGCAGCGACGACGACCTACGGGTATATAAATAATAACTTTCCCCCTAACTTCTCTCTCTTTACAACTCCTAATATAACTTATACGTTCCCTAATATTAGCGTACCTATATCATAATTAATATTACTAATATAGTTAATAGTTCTTTTCGTTATAATAATATCTAAATATTCTCTTAAGATCGTATATCGCTATCGCGTAATTAGCGTATATTATTAGCTGCTAATATATTACTTATAGGTATAACTTATATATACACTTAATATTATACGTCGCTATCGCGTAACTAGCGTATATTATTAGCTGCTAACATATTACTTATAGATATAATATATATATATACTTAATATTATACGTCGCTATCGCGTAACTAGCGCGTATTACTAGCTACTAATACTTATAGACTATATTATCGATATACCTTTACCCTATAGGACTTGTTTCTATACGGGGAATAATAATTACGATCGCAGCGACGCTCCTCCCTATTAATATTATAAGGATAGCTACTATAGGCTTAATTATTATTATAAGGTATATTATTCTAATAGCTTTGTTATATCGCCTCCTAATATATCTAGATCCTAGAGCTGTTTCGTCGGTCTATACGGCGATTAGTACGGTATTATAGGCGCGAAGGCTAGACTTACTAAGTACGACGTAAGCGTAAGAAAATTAGGAAGCGTATTACCTAATAGCGAAAAGCGTAAAGCTAAACTATAGTAATAAGTAGGGTAGCTCCTATAATAATTACTAATCTCTAATAGGAACTTACGGCGGTAAGATAGTAGGTTATAGAACTTAAGTAAACTATCGCTAACTAGTAGTTTAAGTTAGAAACCCTCTAATAAATAATTACTAAGTATACTAAGGAGATAGAGAGTCTCTAGTAATATATTAAGCTCTTAGAGGAATAATTATACCGCTATATATTAGCGTAGAGACGGCGTTAAGATATTTATTTATTTTTTCCTTCTTCTTTTCTTCTACTAATATTTAGTAGTATACCCGTATACGTCGTCTTACTAATATAAGATAGATATTCAGCTAGTAATTAATTTAATCTCTTCTTTATTCTACTAAGGTATAAGTAAGTAAGTATAATAATTATAGAGGAGTATACTTATAGTATAAGACTATTTACCTATAAGGTTTATAATTATTATAACTTATATCGTCGCCGCTGCTTACTCGCTACTATTAGTAGTATTTAAAGAACTAGAGACCGTATATACTTACTAACTATCTACTTATTAAAGGCTTAAGTTAAATTATAGGTATCCTTAAGCTCTTTGTCTAGTAACTACTAGTTATATTCTTTACCCCAGCTAGTCTATTTAACCTTATACTAAACGCTTTACTTATCTTAAACCTTATCTATAATTTCTTTAACCTCCTATATCTTATTATTATTAATAAGTTTAGGGGCTTATATAAAGTTCGCTGATATTATATCGCCGTCGCGAAGGTAGTATAGTTCTAATAATAAGATATAAAAAGTATTATAGATTCTATAAGTTTATAGTAGTAGAAGGTAGTAAGCCTATACTCCTACTTTATTAGTAATCCTAAAAGGCCCTACGAATTTATAAGATAACTTTTTACTTAGGCGTTTTTACTTAAGATTCTTAGTTAATAGTATTACTAGATCTCCGACCTTATAGCTTTAAAGCTTATAATTCTTATTATACTACTTAGCTTAAGACTCTCTAGCGCGCTATAGGCGTTCTATAGCTTCGTCTCTTAATACTTATAGTAATCTAATCCTCTTATTTATAGTAGGTATCCTCCCCTTAAGGGACTTATCCTTAAGCTCCTAACGAAGTTTAGGGTAATATCTATATATTAAGTAGAACGGCGTCGTTCTAATAGAGGAATAAAGACTATTTATATATATAAATTCTGCTATTAGCAGCTATTTCGCCTAAGTAGTCTACTTATTATTAGTAAAGACCTATAAGTAGTGCTTTAGTACCTAATTCTAGCGTTCTATTTAACTATTAGTCTAAGGATAAAAGGCGGTACTTAGGCGGCGCTTAATCTTAGAGTGAAAATAAATAGCTAACTAGAAGGCGCTGGTAAATACTAAGCCTCTATCGCTAATAATACTATTAGGTATACTATAATAGTATACTACCTTAGTATAAAAAATATCCGCTAGCTTAGTAGCGTTAATTATAGTAGTAGTAGGTATATACCTTACTATCTTCGTAAATCGATTAATAATTACTAGAATAGTATTATAGACTATATTCTTATATTTACTTAGGGGTAGACTTATAATAAAGTCTATTAAGAGCTCCTTCTATAGCTTATTAGTAATAGGAAGCGAACTTAGTTCGCTATAGAGGTAATAGCGGGGAGCCTTAGTTCTTTAGTAGATATTATAAGTCTTAATATACTTATTAACCTACTTAGAACTTCTATACTAAAAGTATTTGTGGGTAAGTAACTTATATATCTTCTTAGCGCTAAAATACCCTACTAAGGGATTATTATAGTATTTACTAATAAGTTCTTCCCTTAAGGCTTTATCTCTAAAGATATATAGGCGGTTGTTATTTCTTAATAAACCTTTTAGGTCTAAAGCCTATACCTTACTTTAGAGATAGCGCTACGACGGCGTACCCTTATTTATAGAAAAGGATTTTATCTAATTATTAGTAGCCTATAAGTCTCGAATTAAAGTCTTAATTAAATATTAAGGATCCTTATAAGCTAACTTAATAATACCTCTTATATCCTTCTAAGGAATAACAACTTAGAGGCCTATAATTTAAAACGCCGGCGATATTACTATAATAATTTCTTTACCTTCCTTATCTCTACCCTAAAGTGCGAGTTTATTCTATAACGTTAGTAATAACTTAGTATTCAGCGGGGAACTTCCTTTATAATTAGGGTATCGCGATAGCAGATCCATAGGATTTATTTTTCTAGTATAATAAGTAATTTCGAAATTAAAAGCAGCGAGCGTTAGCGCCTATCTAGCTTACTAGGAATTTAATTACTTCTACTTTATAAAGCCCTTAAGATTATTATAATTAGTAAGAACCTTAATAGTAAACGGGCTACCTTCTAGGTAGTACTACTACTATTTTATTACCGCTACTATAGCGAGTAATTCTTAGTTATAAACCTTATAATTCTACTCCGTAGGAATTATCTTTTAAGACTAAAAGGTAATTAGGTACTAGTAGCTATTATTATCCGGCTGCGTAAGTACTACTATAATAGTAAAGTTAGAGGTATTAGTTTCTATACGCAACTTTACTTCTAGGTTAAAGTAGCGGAGAAACGGTATACTAGAAAAAATATCCTAAAGCTTTTAAAAAGTACCTTTAGTATTATTATTCTACTAAAGTTAACCTACCTTTTTCCCGTCCTTACTACCTTTAAGTAAGTCGGTTAGAGGCGTAGTAATAGTAGTATAATTATAAATAAACCGCTAGTAGAAATTTGCAAAGCCTAAAAAGACTTATATATCTTAAAAGGTCTCTAGCCTAAGCTATTCCCTAATTATTATTACGCGTTCCTAATCTATTACTACGCTATCAGTAGATATAATAAATCTAAGAAATTCAACCCGTTTAGTACTAAACTAACACTTCTTTAGGTTAGCGAAAAGCGAGAACTAACGTAATTATTCTAGTACTTACTAAATATACCGCTAGTAGTCCGCTGGGTTCGCGCTATAAATTAAGATATTATTAAGATAGATAATATATAAAATATTAATAAGCCCTATAAGAGCCCTATTAATATACGCTTAAAACGTCGTTAGGGCGTTAGCGAGCCTAAAAGGTATAACTAAGTATTTAAAGTAGCTATAGCAGGTGCGGAACGCAGTCTTCTACTTATTACCTTCTTTAATTTAGATCTTATAATAGGTATCCTTTAAGTCTAACTTAGTAAACTTTTTAGCTCTATATAGGCGGTCTAATATCTTAGTAATTAGAGGTAATAGGTATCGATTTTTAATAGTTACTATATTTAACCCCCGATAATTAATATAAAGACGCAGCCTACTATCCTTCTTTAGTATAAAGAGGATAGGTGCTCCAGCTAAAGAAACTAAACAGTATATCTAGCCTTTTATAAGCGTATTATTAAGATAGCGCCGTAGCTCCGCTAGCTTAGATTAAGATAGATTATAGAGAGGCCTATAAGGCGGCTCCTTACTATCCTTAATATTAATTATATAGTCGCCTTCCTTTAATAAGGGTAAGGTTCCAGCTTTCTTATTTAAGAAGATATTAGAGAACTCTAGTAGTTCCTTTAGAATCTATTCTAAGCTTCCTCTATCTAAGTAATTAATCGCTATAGCGGCGTATATAATTATATAAACTTTAGGCTCCTTCTTAAGGTAATAGCCGAAGATAGTAGGCTTATTAACCTAAAACTTTTTAGTATTAACCTTAAACCGCTACTACTCCGCTAAAGGATTAAGTAAAATCTTTATTTACTTTAACCCTAGTATACTAACTATAATATTAGGACCCTTAAGATTAATAGTATAGAAAAGTATACTATACTCCTTACCGTAGCCCTAGCTATTAATAAGTATATACTTAAATTAATAGGTACTATAGACGTATATACTAGAGCTACTTAAAGCTTTTAGTAGTAGTAAGTTAGTAGTAGAAGGTAGTAGGTCCTATTAAACTATAAACTTCTAGGAGATTAAATTAAGCTATAATCTAGTATTTAGTAAAGTAGTAACCTACTATAGGCTAGTATTAAGCGTTATCTAACCCTTAGTTAAGATAGAAGGACTTACCTCTACTTTTTAGGTTTCTTCCCCCGCTTCTAAGGCGGTTACGGGGGCTAATTATTTTTTACTAATACTATACTAATACCAGTATAAGTTATAGGCTTATTACGATTAGGATAATTTAGGCTTATATAGCCTAGCTTTCCGTAATAATAATAGATAAGCTTAGTTACTAAATCTAAATTAGTCTTCCGCTTTAGACTCCTTAAATAAGATTTATTTCGCGCTAACTATAAGCTATCAACCCTTAGGCCTAGCCTATTAGGCTTAGAAATCTATTATTTTAATAGGCGGTAGGTTAGCTTCTAACTCCTCTAAGTAGGCCTTAAATATAGTAACTTTTTAGTTAGAATATTACTTTACCTCCTTAAACCTTTTATAGGCGAGGAGATAGCGGTTGATAGGATCTATAACTAAATTATATAGGAATTACTTAAAGAATTCGAATATTATATTATCCTATCTATAGTCCTTTAGGTAGGTATTCTACTAGGAATTCAGGTTATCTTTTAAGGCGTCTATATAGTAGACTATCCTAAATAGTTTAGTAGTAAAGTACTCTAGACTCTTAAGAAACTTCTTCTCTAAGTTAGCGAACTAGCGTAGGTATTTACCCTCGCTAATTCCCTTATAGGGTCGTATATTCTTAGGCTAAAAGCTTTTCAGTACTAGGGGTCTTTAGAGTCTAATAGGTAGGTTCGTAGGCGCGCTAAAGGTAGGCGTTATAAGATATAAAGGAATCCTTTAGCTAGCAATATTAACTAATTATACTAATATAGCGGTAGTAGGATATTATTCCTCCTCTTAAACTATCCCTATAGGTATTCTAATAGTACTCTACGATCTAAGGTATTAAATTATATCGTTTTCAGCTTCTAATACTGATAATTCGCGTAGTTGCTTTAGGCGGCGATTCGTCGCTTAGGCTTCTTATAAGCGTTACTTAAGATTAGCGTTATCTAAATTAGAGGTATCTAGCTGAGACTCTCTGTCAGTCCTATAGCTCTCCGTAGGATCGTTATTATTATTAATATCGTTAGGTTCTTTAGCGTTAGTAACGGTTATAGTAGTATAACTACGCGTCCGACCTAATATTATAGTAACTCCGGGCCTCTCCCTTAAAAAGGTAGAGAAATTAGAACTATAAAGGCTAGCGACGCCGGCTCTAAGCTAGTATACTAAGGTATAAGAGATATAAAGTTACTAGATTCAGGTATTAAGTAATAGATATAATTATATTACTTGGTAGTTAAGTAGTAGCAGAACTAATTTCTAAAGATCCCCAAAATACGGGGGAGTCCTAGGTAGTAATACTATTGCTAAGCCCCTAGACCCTAATTAATATTATTACGTTGGCGTAGCTATAACGCGTATACGCTTAAGGGTTAATAGTAGTATCCTAAAGATAAGGAGCTAGCGAGTCTCTTTACCCCCTCCGACCCCTTATATAGATTACTAAGTTACCTTTAGAGGTATAACTACCCTTCCTTATCTATTATCTCCTATACTAGTAGTACTAGCTTCCCCTAAGACGCCCGCTAACTCGCTATATAATAACTACGGTAAAATTAGCTACTAGGCGAACGACTGCCCCTAGAAGCGCAGCTAATAGGCGTTAGAAAAGAAGATCTCTAAGATTAAGGTTAGTAAGGAAATAGAGTCTAACGAGCTATTAGAAAACTCCTAAGCTATAGTAAAGTCTCTAGCTATAGTAGGAACCCTAATCTATAGAAGGACTTATAATTTAACTTTTAGGCCCTTATTAGAGGCCGCTAGTTCCTAGTTAATATAGAGCTAGGATATAATAGATCTTTCGTTAAAACCTTTTTATATATTAATAGTAGAGCTAATATTTTTAGTATAATTAAAACCTCCCTCGCCTTCGCCCTTTCTAAATCCTTTAGGATTCGCTTTATTAAGCTTCCTAAGCTAATTATCTTAACTAGCTATAATAGCTAAAGCGGCTCCCCTATTATAATCGCTCTACTTCTTATAATAATAATTAACTATTATTATATTAATTTTCTATTCTTAGTTACTAACTTAGGTTATACCGACGTTCTTATTAGTTAGAAATTCTTAGAGTACTATAATATTAAGTAAGTCTATACTAAAGGGAGGAATAGCTTTAAATAGCCTACTAATATAACTATTTAGTAGTACTTTAATAAGAGAGTACTCCTCCTAATAACTCCGCCTAAGAAACTAATTTCCTTAGTATACTAATAAGATACTAAGCGTCGGGACGCCCTTTTTAAGGTAGATAAGTATTACTATAGCTAAGCTAGGCTTACCTCTATTAACCCTAAGCTTTTAATAGATAACTAGATTAATACTTTATCCTAAAGTATACTACCCTCTCCGTAGCTAGCTTTAGTTTCTCCCCCTTACTTAAGGTTACCTAATTCGCTAGGCGGTAGGCTATTAAGTTTTACGTAAAACTTAGAGAAACGCCTCACTAAAATAGAGGATACCCTCTAAAGGTTAGATATACTAGTTATATTAAGTCTAAAGATATTACTAGCTAAGGCTCAACGCCCTAGCTATAGTACTTATAAGGTTAATATCGCCCTAATTTCCGCTATCGCGATATCTTATTTCTACCTTAGTAAGAGGTCTAGGAGACCTCTTAATTCTAATACCTTTATTACCTTAATATAGGATTTAGAGCGCGAGATTAACTATAGGGTAGACTAATACTAAGAGCGTCTTTTTCTTAAGCTCGCCGCAGTAGATATAAGCCTCTCCCCTTAGGAAGTACTAGAGATTAAGTACTAGGCTGATAAGGACCTAGTAAAAGCTAAACTTCTACTATAATACTAAGAGTTCGCTTCCCTCTTTTCGTAAAGAGACTCTAATATATTACCTAATAGAAGACTAAGTATAAACTATAAAATTAAGCTTACTAGCCTAAATACCTTAATCTTTAAGCCGCTATAAAAGATAACTAATAAGTAACTCTCTAAAGCTAAATACTATATTATAGACTACCTCTATAAGGGGTTTATTAAGCTATCGAATATACTATATATAGCTTTAATACTCTTCGCTAGAAAGGAAGACGGTAGCTTATACTTCTATATCGATTTCCAGAAGCTTAACGACCTAACTAAGAAGGATTAGTACCCGCTCCCGCTAATAGATAAGATAATAGCTTAAATCTATAAAGCTAAGATCTTTACGAAGATTAATATCTAATAGGCGTTCTATAGAGTAAGGATCTACTAAGACTTAGAGGACCTTATTAGTTTCCGCAGTCGATATAGTACCTTTAAGTATAAGGTAATACTATTTAGGTTAATAAACGCCCTAGCTACCTTCTAACGTTTTATTAATAATATCCTAATAGAATACCTTAATAATTTCTACTTAGTATATATAGATAATATCCTAATTTACTTTAAGTCTATCGCAGAGTATAAGATCTATACTAAAAAGGTTATAGCTATCTTATAAGCTAACGGCCTATAAGCTAATATTAAGAAGAGCGAGTTTAATATTATAAAGACTAAGTTCCTCAGCTTTATTATTAGAGTAGATAGTATTAAGGTAAATCTAAAGAAGGTCGCTATTATTAAGACCTAGTAGTATATAGGTAATATATAAGGTATCTAAAGCTACCTAAGCTTCTATAACTTCTACTAAAGGTTTATCTAAGGATATAGTAGGATTACTACTCCGCTCGTCTACCTAATAGCTAAGGATATACCTTTCTACTTTAATAATACCTATCGCTATACTTAGGACTCCCTCTACTAAGCACTCCTCTCTACCCCTATCCTTAAGTATTATAATCCTTATAAGGAAACCCGCCTTAAGACGGATTCCTTAGATAGAGTAGTCGCTAGTATCTTATTATAGAAATATAAGAATAGCCTCTTCTACCTAGTAGGATACTTCTTAAAAATAATAGGGGATATAGAGTTAAATTACCTAATTTATAATAAGGAGCTACTCGCGATCTTCTACTCCTTCTAGTAGTATAAGCTAGAGCTTCTTAAAGCTTAGAAGTTAGTCTATATATATACTAATTATAAGGCCTTAGAATACTTTATAACTACTAAAGACCTTATAGCCTGCTAAGCTCGCTAGGCTAAGTTCTTTACTAACTTCTACTTTATAATTATATACCGCACCGGCGTTACGAATACTATAGCGGATATACTATCTTATAGGGAGTAAGATATTACGCCCCTAAAAGCCTATAAACGCGCGATCCGGAGCTAGTAACTCCTCTTAAGTAAGAAGGTAGACCCTTAAATACTAGAAGAAGTTATAGTTACCTCTCTTACCGCCTATCTAGACTGCGACTTAGTCTAAATTATAGAAAAGGTTAAGCTATTACCTGTTACTACGCTAGTAGACCCTAAAGAACTAGAAGAATACTTAAAAGGCGAAGCGCCTAATCCCGCCTTAGCGACCGTATATAATATTAAGGGCTATAATATTATTAACTAGGTAATCGACGCTAATAAGAACTCGCCGGAGCTAGAACCCCTACGTAAGTAAGCCCGCAGCGACTACCTTAACTACGACTTAGACTATAGTAAGCTATACTTCTAAGGTAGGCTTAAAGTACTAATAGAGCTACTAAAGCTATAGATATCCCTAATCCGCTATATTTACGCCCAGCTAGCTATCGCGTATATAGGGATTAGTAAGGTTAAGATAATCCTATCTAGATAATACTACTAGAGGAACGTTAGAAATAATATAGCGTAGTATATCGCTAATTATAGCTATACCTAAATAAAGGCTTATAGAGATAAGACTCTAAGCTTTTTAAAGCCCCTAGAGATTCTAGCCCGTCTATATTAATACTTAACTATAAACTTTACTAAGCTACCGCTAGACGAGGCTAGCTATAACTTTACTTTTATAGTTATAGACTAACTATCGAAGAAATCTCTCTTAGTACTATACTATAAAACTATTATAGTAAAGGGAATAGCTGAATTATTCCTTACTTACTAAATTTATTATTAAGGTATACCCGACTCTATTATCTTAGACTAAGGGGTATAATTTATATTAACTTTTTAGAAGGAGTACTACTAGATCCTAGGCACTAAGGTAAAGCTTACTATATTATATAATCTAAATATTAATAGCTAAACGGAGATTATAAACTAGTACGTAAAATAGCGCCTTCGCCTATTCTATACATACTATTAGGATAACTGGAGCTAAATACTACTAATTATAGATCTAGCCTAGCTAACCCTACTATATAAATCTCTAGGTATTACGCCCTTCTAGCTGTTAAACGGGTATAAGCTATATACCTCCTAGGACCTCTATAATCCTAATCCCTCTATTACCGCCTTAGAAAAGCTAAATTATAAGGACGCTATATAAGTCGCCTTATATATAGAAAATACTATATAATTTATATACTCCTCCTTACAGTCGTAGTAGGATAAGATAAGACGAATAGCTAACTATAAATGTTATAAGGTAGACTAAGATATTAGAGACCTAGTACTAGTAGATACTTAGAACTAGAGGGTAGATTAACCCTCTTATAAGCTCTCTAATAACTAGTATAGCCTAGTTAGGGTCTTAGAGAAGGTTAGTAAAAGTTAGAAGGTAGAACTCCTAAAGGACTAGATAATCTAGCTGGTATTCTACTCCTACTCCCTCTATAAATACCCTGATAATCCCTTACTAGGGTAGTAACGCCCTAACCTTAGTAGCCCTAATATAACTACTGCTGGAATAAGATAAGTAGGAGTTAGAGGAGATACTAGGCTCTAAGCTAGTTAGCTCTACCTTAAAGTATTAGATTAAGTAAAGAGGTATTAATAAAGACCTAGAATAGTATCCCTACTCTAATATAATAATAGCGCCTTATATATTAAAAGCCTTCTACCTACAGTATCTTAATATAAAAGGCCCTCTACGAGTACTCCCTGCTTAGCTGAAGGCCTATAATAATAGGATTAATAACTATACCCACCTTAATAATAATCGTCCTATAACAGTAACTGCGCGGACGCAGTTTTTTAGAGGGGGGGGGTAATATTATAATCCTAATCTAGGGGTCTTTAATACCTTACTAGTCCTTTATTACTTACTAGTATTTATATACCTTAGCTTAGATTCGGCCTAGGTCTAGCTTAGATTCGGCCTAGGTTTAGCCTAGGTCTAATGCTAGCCCCTTTTAGCTTTAGCGTAGCGCTTAACTAGTGCTAGGGGTATTTAGGCCTATAAGCTCCTAAGCTCTTACTTCTTTTCTTCTTTATCCTATTTTCTAGATACTAAGCGTAGCCTATTAGCTAAATCCTAATATAAGGTAGTTTTCTTTAAAGCTGCCTTCTCCTGCGATCACCTCTAGGCGAGCCGTAACAATTTTCCGAGCGGGGTAGCCCCTAAACGTGGTACCTAAACCAGCTGTTACAGCGGGTTAGTACCGTATAAGGCGGATCCCTAGGGTAGCTTTAGGGCCTAGGTCCTAGGAACCTTCTAGGGTACTTAGATATTAATTCTAAGGGTAAAAAGTATCTAGTTTATAAGCTTTAGCCCTAGTATAGACTTTATATATTTAGCTAGATAATCCGGCGGAGACAAATTAAGATAGTAATAGTTATATATATTAATTTTAGTAGGAATCGCTGCAAAATTAATATATCTATATATATTATAACTATTATTTACTTTCTTAATTTAGCGCTAAAGATCGAGGACTAGCGCCGGAAGTCGGTCTTTATACACGTACTAGCACCTAATCGGGTTTAGTTTTAGGGGGTGTGACTTCTTGCCGGTCAAAGGGATACTCAGCATATGCGTAATCATATGCTGAAATAAGTGATGCTCAGCATATGCACGCGGCTTATTGCGGGTAGAACTTTTTTTTTTCTACCCGCAATGAACTTTCTACCCACGCTGAGCTTTTCTCTACCCGCGCTGAGCTGGGAGCCCGGTACTAATAGTAGTTAGGCGGCACTCCGATCGGCTGAGTATTTGGCTCCCGGGCTCCCTGTGACTCTTGGCTGTCTTGGCGCTGGCCGTAAGAAACCCAGGTGAATTACCTCGTCCGGTAAAGTGCGCCTAATCCGATTAGTCATAGCTCGCCGCCCTCTACCTTAGTTGCTGCTGCCTTTGCATCTACTTATTGCCATTCACACCAAAATGTCCAAACGCAAATCCTCAGGCGATCGAAAAGGAAATCCTTTGTCTCTCGAGTTAGACGAAGAGCAGATAGCAGCATTAGAGCTCATACCAGACAGTCTGCATCCCAGCCTGAAATGCCTTGTGCCAGTCTTAGATTCAATACGCAAAGCCTACAGCGATGTGATTCCACCTCATCGGAGAGCTTTACCAGTGAACACTATCATATTGCATGATGAGAAGACGACACTAATATTTTAGCAGACTCGTCAAGCCACCGACTTCAAGCGCACTACCGCTGCAGCGAAAGCCCTGGACGTGAATTACAAAGAAGACGACATATCGTACGTCTTCAATCTCAAGACTGAGCACTTGCAAGACTCCGGGCAGCTGTCCGAGCATTTTGGTAAGTGTGTATGGATTATACTTAGGGCGTTCCGAAAGCTCACATTCATAAAGCCTCGGTGATCAAAGATCTCAAAAGCAGCGATTATGTCAGTGTAAGACACGATGAATCATTCTGCCGAACTGTACTTGATCTTATCATCATGGACCGTCTACGCCATTTGGAAGACAAAGATGCACATCATCGTCTACAAGTATCTGCAGAAGTCCCCGTGTCAATTCGCATTAAGAACATCTATGGCAATAACGAGATAGTCAAGGGCAGAGCAGACTGGGCAATAGGCTATGGTACCGAAAAGAGTGATACGGGTGCTATTCTCCTTGTTGTCGAAGCGAAACCGTACGAGTCCGCTGCTATAGGGATGCCTCAGCTACTGGTGTATATGGCTGCTGTGCATGAAGCAAGAGTGAACCGGGTCAACCAAAGTGTTTTTGGGATGCTGTCTGATAGCAAGGAATTTCGCTTCGCATTCCTTGATGAAAACAAGAAATTTTTTACGACAGAGCCATTTACTTGGGCTATCAGGCAGTCAAAAATCATCGCCTACATCGATATGGTGCTAATCAACGCTATCGAATCCTCCCCACATACCACACCCCAGAAGACAAACAACCGGACTCTCTGCAGATATCGCGAACATCTAGGAAGGGAATGGAAATTTGGAGATGATTCGGATGATGCAGGGGCTCGGGAGGAGGATGAGGAGGATGAGGAGGATGATGACGACGACGACATGGTGGATGTAGTTATCATTGGTGGCCGTGTGACGTTGAGGAGGAGAATGACGACGACGACGTGATAGATGTAGTCATTATTGGTGGCCGTGTGACGATGAGGCATCATGGCAGGCTGAGATCCATAGCTTAGCACAACAAATTCAAAAAACTCAATTCTGACATGGTTCTGAATGTTCTCGTTGGATACTAGGAAAAATGAGGAGTGAGAAAGCCTCGTAAAGCAGCGTCGAGACTTATATGCCAGTTAAAGGAATAAGTCAATTTTCATGTCTTACATCAGAACCTCATCCGACGGCCACAGACTGCCATCCGCGGTCCGCCAAAATCCTAGAGCGAGTCAGAAGAGGAAATTAGAAGGCGAATGAGGCAGAAGGCAACATCAGGCGATAGTTGATGAGCGTTTCTTGAGACTAATCCAGCATATGGTCGGCCGAGGACGCGCTTTCTTCAATGATCTAGATCTCTCTAATTCAAGTACCGTAACCATGTTAGCTGAATATCCATGTTTGCCTTGCCGGGGGTACGAGAAGGAATGGTCTTGCCGCTTGTCAATTGAGACTTGACGGGGAATCATTGCGGCACAGCTATACGAAGAGTTCTTCAACTGGACAGCGTCATGACAAAATATGATAGCTTATTGGCACGGCACAATATCTGCTTGCACAAACTTTTAACCAATCTGACTTCTGGAAATTCAGCTTCCTGGCTGGTAGGTTTGAGACAATCGAACAGCCCGGAACATTAATGGTTTGTGTCAATTCGCTAAGCACTCGCAGGGTACTATGCTGATCATAGTACGTCCAAAGGTGACGGTACACACTCGCTTTCTCTCGTACACGAGCTTTATACCTTTTGATAGTTGTCCATTATAGGTGAGCGAGATGCTTAGCTAAGAATGACCAGAGGGTACACCAGCTACGCCATCTAGTCATCAGTCATCTTCTGACCGAGACAAATTGAGCGCTTCTGACGTTGTAGAATGTCAAATACTTTCAAGATAGTTCCTAGCTGCAGATCTGGGATCCTGAATTTCTGCAATTATGTCCCTCGCTGCCAGGTCTATAGCTGCTAAGGTGTGTACTTGGGAGCTCCCATTCAGAGGTCCTCAAGCATACGCAGTAGCTCAAGATAACAGGGATGACAGCTGTAAAGCCTCCTCAAGAGACACAAAGACCAAGCATGTCTAGAATTATGGTTTTGCTCTGCAGAAGTCTATACCAAAGCAAGCCGTTGTGGTGGTGTCCCGGGGGATCTGACTCAAAGGGTGTCTGCTTGATGTGGGGGTGTATTGTCCCTATGACCCTATCCACTCCTTAGTCCGAACCCGCGCAATATCCAGAGCGCGCCGTGGTACTGGTTCTGTATGGCCTTGAGATGGTCCGTGCAACAGCCTGGATTCACCATGTCGTGCTTCTTAGGCATGAAATTGTCGCAGAGACGGCCATTGCCATACGCAGATCTGACAAGTTTGCTGCTAGTCACTAGCGTGGTTTGCAACGAAGTCCCCTACGAGAGAACGCAAACGATGTCTTCGAGTCTAGCAAAATAGTTCAGCTATTCTGAAACCAAGTGTAAAGATTCGCTGGTTTCAACATACGGAGACGAGACCCCCGGAATTGGAACAACACGCTCTTCAACCATGACATCGTCCCAAGTTCCAAACATTACTCAAGCTTCCACTGTCTGCTTGCACTTAAAACGTCCCTGATACTCCTCATCAGCAATCGTGAGTCGTATATGTCATGAGCCAACCACTACTTTTCTATAACTGCCCCCTTTGTCCGTTCGTATTTGGCTGACACATCTGCGTGAGCTCCGACTGAGGGAGCAAATCCTTCGTCATCATAATCTTTTCAATTGCATAGCTTAGTTCTTACAGGAGGATGCGGAGGCTCATCGCGACCTCGTTTCTAGTCTGATCAAGACGATCCTGCTGGCGGCTAAGGAGGCCATGTCGCCAAGGCTGGAGCGATACAGGAGAGTCCTATCGAAGCTCGAAGACCTGCTTCGGAATTGTATCACGACCACTACGTCTCTTGACCAGGTCGAAGGCTTCCCCATCCATGATACCGTGAACATAGCATTCGCCAATGAATTCGTAGTATGTCTCCTGACTTCCCTTGTCCACCATTCTTCGAAGCGCGACAGGTACACTACACCCGTAGAGAATGCAAATTATATCGCGCTTTTTCAGCCGCTCTGGTCCCAAGCCAAGCATCTCACCATCTCCGTCGCCTTCTGTAAGTATGAGCCTCCTCATCCATACCACCTCTTGCACTCTGCGGACGAACTTTGCAACGATGCTGCTTTTCCCATTATGGACTAAGGTGTTCGTGCTGATGTGGCCACGTTTGACACTTTGATTGAGGGCTGATTTGCAGGCGCGTGGGTAGAATGTGGGAGGATTCGTTCCGTTAGGGCCTCTGTCCGCTACCAGTGTCCGCCAAAAGGGGTAGGGCGGCAGCGCGGACATGTCTGACCAACCCCCAGCCGCCAGCCATTCATTAACGATGATGCCATCAGCAGCGTAGGGCTTCTTTATACTGACAGTATCGATGACAAACCCCTCGACATACATGCTGCGACTCTTCGCATCGGTGCCAAATTTCCAAGCCGAAGTAACCTTGAACGCCCCTGATGCGTTATAATTTCTCTTGCCAAGTCCCGGAGGTCCTACCAGGGTGTCCGCATAGGCTCTACTGTAATTTCCGTCATGGCGCAATCCGTAGGCAGCTCTTTCCGTGGTAAGAAGCCAGGAAGGTCGAGTCTCCGGCGGGAGAATGCCATTTTCAGGCACCCATGGTCTGCAAATAATATCCAAGGACCCTTCGCTTCTGATGGCGAACGTTAAGAATTCTTTGCAAACGTCGAAGAAGTCCATCTTGTAGTCGATAATGAATCTTTTCTTTTTGATGGCGTGTTGGAATCTCTTCACCGCCAGCTCCTTGAGCTCTTGCTCGTGTAAGATTTTCGTTGTGGGTTCCGCTGTTTCGGAAGCCTGAACTTCAAGTTTGTGATGACTTTTCTCGGTAGGCTTTGCGGAGGAACGGACGCCTTTAGCTAGAGCAAGGACAGCGTAGATAGTATCATGAGGCCTTGAAGCCTCAAATGCAGACAAATTCGAAATCAAGGCTTCCAGTGAAAGAAGGCGTTCCTGAACGTCTCCGCGAATAGACTTGCGGAATAAGTTGCTGGTGGCATCCACAAGACGGGTAGCTCCTAGGAATTTGATCTCTCCTAGGAAATCGGGAACGTGATTGAACAACGGTGACTTCTTTATGCTTTGGGATACAATGTGGCTCTCGCTTTCGACTGCCTCGAAGAGAGATACGGCGTCGGCGAAGTCTGACCAGTCGACTTCTGCGGAACCGCAGTACAAAGTAGCACGCTTCGCTAGTGCTATTTCCTGGACGACCCACCGGCGACTGAACCATTTCCGCTTCATCAGAGACGACAAGGCGACCCATTCTTGTGGTATCCTAGAATCGATGACGAGCCTGTCGAAATCGTCCAAATTAACCACTCGACTGATGAAACTCAGTGCCAGATCACTATGATCGCCGGCCTCACCAAGCCAAACACAGACGCTTGTGGCTCCGCTATAGACACCGTCCATAAGAGCGACCTGGGAATTCCGTTCGTCGTCATCTTCTTGGTTGATACAGATAGCGTCAATCCAAAGGTTTCTTTCCCTGTCAGGGAGTCGTAGTTGTGTGAGGGCAGCATGCAGGTTTGGCCTAATCATGAAGGTATCCGGAAAGGTCTTTTTGCCTGCACTGTAGAGTATAATCCCAACGCTTGGGTCGTCATTACCCCAGTGGTAGGATAGTGCCTCATAGTCAACTGACTGGTCGTGAGAAGATAGGACTGTTGCTAAGGGCCTAGTAATCAGGGTACATTCGACAGGTTTGTCACCCTTGCCCTCACGTAATTTGAGAATTCGGATGTCGCCTGCGGACTCTAGGGGACAGTTATCGTAGGTATAGGGTCGCGTTATATCGCTCTGAATTTCGTCTAGTCGCTGCCGCTTATGGGGATGGTGAGCATTCATTATCCGGTCGTTTGTATTACCAGGGTTGTGCTTCGAAGTGAACTACACGTCAGAGAAAGCAAGTGCGTGTGTCAACCAAAGGCTGAACTAGTGTAACGGTTGATTAGGCTCTTGCAGAGCACGACAAGGTGCAGAGTGACTTGGAGACTTCTACTAAAAAGCGGGGTCGAATAGGACGTTCTTATATTCAAGGCAGATTTGTGATTGAGACAGAGCCGCAACGCAGATCGCGACCAGTGTGGACATTCTCAGCTGAGTGGCCCCCTCCACCTCAAGCGAACACCAAGGTGGGGGCAAAGCCTAGTTGTCAGCGTTAGTAGCCTGCTTCACCGGAGGGCGTTCTCCCGCTTCCCCATCTTCCTAAAAGGATCATCACCGGTGTTCCGTGTCTCGAACAGGGGAAAGGCACCTTGATTCGTCCGCTCGGAGAGCCACTATTAAGGTACCATCGAGAACACCTGAGTTGGTAGCCGCACCTCGCTGTTATGGTGTGCAGGAACGTGGCTAGTTTGGAAAACTTAGACTCACATCAGTCCGGGAGACAGAGTGGCTTGCGAGAGCTGTAAGCCCTGGTGCATGTTGCGGCTGATCGCACGTCGTTGATGTGGTTGATCTTGGTTCTAAGAGGACCTCTAGCATTATCCAAGCAGGAATACGACGCAGGTCGTGCAGTAGAAGCGGGAAGCGAGAAGAGGGCATATTGAGGCTGTGAGTAGGCAATGGAATGTGCAGGAGTGGGCCCTGTAATATTGTTCTTCGAAGGATGTTGCAACCTTCAGCTTGCATGACACAATCGAGAAGTACCGAAGGGAATGGAGCACAGTACTCCGTAGGGGGTACAGATCTAGTGAACAATATTGGGTCAAGGAACAACCAGACAAAATAAGGCCTTGTGGGGCGTCTTGTGCAGGAGCCAATCTCGCTAGTTCAAAGCTGAGAAGATGATGGGCGATTGCTCGATCGATCACAACCAATAGAACGCACCACACTCTTCCAAGATGAGTTCTGCAACTGCCAGTCTCAGACGCACTGCTGGGGTCTACGGCTGAAAGCTCAGGTGATTCATACACAAGCGCAGTCTCTTGCTTACCTTACGATCAACCTGCTGCAACTTTGCTGTTGGGAAAGACTTCTAGTAAGAGGGAAAGGTATGAAGCAGCAGACTTTGATATTCAAGAGCAGGAGATGCAAAGCCAAAAGACTGGTGAATAAGGTAGATTCCTCCAACCATAGAATGACAAGTCAGACGGAAGCGTCTCGAGTGTTTGGTCCCTGTAGTTCTAGCTCCCTGTGGCTTCCTCGCGCTGGCCCCAAGACGATAATCAAGTGGGACTTTTCCAATTGACGTGCCAAGCCCAATCGCTTCTGCTGCGGAGACGCTGTACCGAGTACGTACGGGGCTCAGCCAGTCGAGCATGCTGTTGCTCGAGGCTGAGCGTGGGTATATGGGTTGCTGATTTTGCTCATGTTTGTAGAATTAGCTTCCTCGACGATACCCTCAAGATGTTGGACTGGTTGAACGGTGGCTTCAGCAACCTACGACTTGACATCGTTGGTTTGTGAGTTCGCCCCCATGGAACAGCCATCCCGGCCTCTACTCCCATTGCTGCTAACAACAAGTCAATCGCAGTCTTGCTATCCTCGGTGAAGCCTCCGTAAAAGCAAATGCCCAAGTCTCCGCCCTCAGCTACCTCGCCCTCCTGCCACGTCTCCTCCCCGCACCTCAAGCTCTAATTCGTTCTACACGTCCCGAGAACCTCAAATCGGATACTGGCAAAGTCGTTGGTGCTCGCAGCGGCGGCATACGCGACTACGTCAATCATATAGCCCATCTGCTACACAGTCGCGAGCCTTTGGAGGCTTATGCCGTCCGCTGCGAGCGTATCACGAAACCTAACCGTGATGCCACTGTTTCTGCCAAAACATTGGGGCCTTTGGCAGCAGTTGAACTCCTTGGGACAGCCATGAGTCTGACACTACTGGCACTTTCCATACATCGTAATGATGGCTTCGCCTTGCTAACCACCATCTTACTCTCCCTGCTTTCAACGTTGATTGGTTTTGGAAGCCTCTGGAAACTTGAGCTTATGCAACGAAAAGCCAATAGACGTGTCCCCAAAGATAAAATCGTCATCAAATACCCCCACGGGGCTTTCCTAATTGTCAAATGCGACGAGAATATCGCGAGGGAGCTATACTGGCACCCAGAAGAATGCAATTATGTGTTTGGGGACACAGTCTATCGGCTCATCTCTCTCGTTGGTACCTTGATGCTCATGTTCGGTGTCATCTGCCTCGGCAACAGTACGTTGTTTTTGCAGGTTGGCTTCGCCGCTTCATATATGATACTCAACGTGGCATACTGGGTCGTCGCTGCTTTGCCTGCACAATGGCACTGGGACCTCTCATGCTACGAGGTTGAAAGGGAATACTACCAAGGCGGAGAAAAACAGGCTTCCTATACGCAAGCACTGTGGAAGGCCATTGCCATCACACAGAGCGTGGACTGGGTCAGGAATGGAGCCATAGCACCTATCAGTGAGGCGTGGAAACTCTGGGTGGAAACGGCCGATGAAATTGTGGAGAGGGAGAAGGAGAAGGAGGAACTGGCTGGATTGGGAATGGATAGTAATGATAGCCTTGAGAAAAGAGAAGTGAAGCCGTTACCACAGTGGGACGCCGAGCAGGCGCTGACTGACTACTTGAACCCAGCTGCGACAGGGCTCAATGTGTAGGTCGGGCACCGGTTGAGGAGAAGGGTAACCAAGGGACGTCCAAGTGGTATGTTTCCGAACTAACTTATGACCTTATGACTTGCTTAGAGCGCACTGCATGAGCGAGCCTGCTTCTGCGATGTTGTTATCATCCTTGACATTATTTTTCTTGGAACTGTACCGCTTCCATTCCTGTCTATTGTATGTTGACTACAAAGGTCTTAAACCTGATGGTGGCTTTGTTGGAAGTATTCTCGCGGCGCTACAAGTCAAGCCATCTATTAAACCTGGGCTCGTTGATGTTTCAGCACAACAAAAATATTCTTTAGCGATACCAGCTCATCGTATTAGCTTCTCTATCGGAACGGTGACAGTTTACTTGACAGCACGAATTGCTAGAGCAACGCATGTACTGACGTCTCTGGGAGACGAACAGCCCGTTGGACCCCATCACCCAAAAGCAGGGCATGGCGAAATTCCCAGAATCCAGCTTACAGGACGACACGAGGCAACACCATTGACTATGCTCAATCCGCTCAACCCGAGGATGTCTAATCGGTACATGGAAGGGTGTAAGGCGCTTCTTGAATCTTCAACCTTGCAATCTGCCCTTGAGCTCAGAGGATTGAGGTCCATCTCCGGTCTCGATATTTACTCGATGAGTCAAAGACACCGTGGGCGTGGTGCTCTCCCCTGCATCCTCGAATGCCCTCATCTCCAAGGTCTGAATGGACGGCGTTGTCGCCCCGAAAGTATCTTGATTCTGGAGACATTGTGCTTGAGATATGAGTGGCTGCGAAAGAGCTTGGTTACGCCGCTTGCGCTTCTGTTCTGGATTATGCGTCAGTATGCCGCAGTGGAGCACTTCTGGAGACTAGGGTCTCTTACCCTCACATGCTTCCCAGAAGACAAATGTGGTCGAGCACAAGAGTAATATGGGAAGAATTTGGCCTATCGTTACCGCACTTTCATTACCATCCATTTGCGAGGCTGGAATCTGTCGATTCGCTATAATGTTCGCCACACCATATCCGAACCAGGCGAGGTCGAACACGTAGACTATGCATCGAGAGGTCAGAACCTCGGCCCACCAGAAGTATAGCGTCCGTATTGTGCTGAAAAAAATCCTCGCAGCTGTGACTCCAGCCAAAGGTTGGCCTTGCCCCCTCAATCCTTCATCTCTCAAACTTCCAATTCTTGTATGAAGGAACTCCATGGGACCGTCATAGATTATTTTTCGAACGACAGATAACGACGTTTGATACAAGGGTAGCATACTCATCGGATAGATGATGGCGATGGCTACAAGATCAACCCACATCCATATTCCGGGCAGTCCAGAAGTATTACCCACAAGATCGTCGAAGAGACAATGTGCGTCAAAGCTCCAGCTTATGTAGTACGCCCAATGGCCTTGCATAACAGTCGATGCCGTTATGAAACCAGCCACGACCAACATCATGCAGACTCGCCAAGCTCGAGACACAGGGCTCCGACAGAGGTACCCTCGAAGTATCCCCAAACCTGTCAGGTGGACATTCGCGGAGAACCAAGCCAGGTCATCCACGATGGCAAAGTGATACGCGGAGATGGAGCATTGTGTTATGAAGCCTATAGTCAGGACGGAGAGGCCTGTCAAGATCTGCTGATCGCTAAGGGCCAAGGTTGTCTTCTCAATGATCGGGATCCAGAAAGTTCTACATTCTTCTGTGACGTAAAAGAAGGCTGCATACCTCAACAGCTTGAAGATTGAAATATCAATACGATTTCGATCGGTGGCGGATGAAGCCGTTAGGACCAAGTTTGCTAGCCCGAGACACAAAGTGATAAAGCTGGTTGCCACGAAAGCACAGATGATCTATAGGCTGGTCAGTCTAGGCTACTTAGTAGCGAGCATGCATTTCAAACTCGGAGTGATGCTCACGCCAATGCCTGCAATGTCGGGATCCGCTCTATATTTTAATTGATCGGAAGAGTTCCCATGCACGTATGCATACCAGCTAGTACAGTCGCTGTGACAAAGCCTCATAATGCAGCCATAGATAGGCTGGCGGTTGCTAGATCTGTGCTTTTGATGTCTGCACTTTCCCCTTGCATGGCGAGGAAATCAGACTAGCACGCTTTCGGAAAAATGATACCATGTACTTCGGCTGCGCCGGAACGTGAAGACGAGACTTGACTCCTCAACGCAGAATCACCTGGACTCGGGTTCGGACTGTGCAAGTCGCCGAAGCGAGTCCGTAGCATCACTCTTAGCAAATCTTGCGTGCATATACACGAGGTGTACCAGATCGAGACTGGCTCTGGTCTTATATTGCGAAATTAGAATCCACGAATGACGTCTTCTGCTATGGACCATACGCGCCATCTCCCGCATCAGACAGGTCTGTCCTTTCCTACCTGCGTTGCCTGGTCTCCAGATTTCAATAATGATGGCCGCAGCGCAAAGAACAACGCCATTCTCACTTTAGAACGACAAAACTGACGAGCATTCACCCTACGACCATCAGCGCTTAAAATGCAGTACCACCTCTTCTCCGTCGTCCTCTCCCCTTTCAATTTCTTCGCAAATACCGTGACAAGCAGTACTGCGCTAAGTATTGAAACAGTACTAAAACCACCGCATCCGCCCTACGGCACTCTAGATGAGATTGAATTATCCGCACTATCGCCCTCCGCTAAGCTTGAGCCTAAAAACGACCGATCAAGGTGCCTGAGCAACATCAATTACTGCACCAACAATATCCACCTGAATATTGATGCTCGCATTGGTGAAGATGTCTGGTACGTATACTGCAAGGGTACAATCTACGTACTTGACTTGCAATGTATTGGTAGGCGAGTGAAAGAATTAGAGGAACATACGATCGGCTTATCTTGGTAAGTTGCAACACTGCTTCCTAAGCCACATTGTGTGAGAATACAATGGACTCGTTTACATCAGTACCGCTGATCTTTGTTGTTGATGTTATCGCTTGGCAGTCATAACCAGGCTGATCAGGCTACTGAGCAGTAGAGTGTTACCGATCACCGTAGCTTTAGTCCTTTTGTGGATGCGAAAGATGCCAACCCTTTGATAGCAGCACCATCAAATGCCATAGAGGAATATTGCCAAGCACTTGTTCATGCTTACATAACCCGATTGTTGAAGCGGAAAGCTTTATCCAGCTCGGCAGTTGCTCACGGCCAAGATTCGTCGTTGCGGGAAATACCCACACTGTCAGTCCCGACGATGTACTACATGCTACTTCTCTCGCACCATGGGCCCTCTCTTGAGCTACGTAAGTAGTCCGGGCCCACTTGCTGCCCCTCAATGCCCCTCAATATTGACCCTTCCCCAGACCTAGTTCTCTACAACCCACCCTGAACGACAACATGGCTGCCAAATTACACAGAAACCCGCCCTTCAGAGCAGAGCACCTAGGCTCTTTCCTCCGCCCTGAGAGACTTCTGAAAATTCGAGCCGACCTGGACAACGGCAAGGCGCAGCAGCAGCAATTGACCCGCATCGAGGACACTGCTGTCAATGAGATTGTGGAGACACAGGTCAAGCTGGGCTTTCATCCCATAACGGATGGCGAATACCGGCGGCATAGTATGCGCTTCTCTTGCGTTAACTTGCTTCGCCTTTGCTGAAGCTTTCTGGGCAGTGTTTTGGGGCACCTTCTTCCCTGGAATGGAAGGCTTCGAAGAGATCAAGAATCCAGACATTGACATCTTCCGCATGTACATGCCCGACATCGCCGCTTTTACCGAAACAGGCCACAAGCCCGGAGAAAGCGTCATCTGCACTGGCAAGATAAAGCACGTTGGAAGCACCTACGTCGACCAATGGAACTACCTGAAGAGCATAGTCCCGAAAGAAAGACTTGGCGAATGCAAGATTACCATGGCTGCACCGGAATGGTACCACATGCGGTATAAGGAGGGCCGAGCATACCCGAAGGACGTCTACACAAGTGATGCAGAGTACTTCGCAGACATCGCGAAGGCATATCAAACCGAACTACAAATCCTCTACGATAACGGCCTAAGGAACGTCCAGATCGACGATCCAAACCTCGCTTGTACGTATGCTTTCCAATGCAATCAACACAGCCAAGCTAATCCCTTCCTCGAGACTTCTGCTCCGAAAAAATGCTCGCCGGTTGGGAAAAAGACCCCCTAAACTCCAAAACCGCCTCCCAGACCCTAGACGCCTACATCTCCCTCTACAATTCCTGCATCACCAAACGCCCAGCAGACATGCATATCGGCGTGCACATCTGCCGCGGCAACTTCGTCAACAGCCGGCACTTCTCAGAAGGCGGCTACGACCGCGTTGCGAAGAAGTTGTTTCAGGATCTTAATGTCGATACTTATTACCTTGAGTATGATACGCCGAGAGCGGGGGGTTTTGAGCCGTTGAAGTTTTTGCCGAGGAATAAGAATGTTATTTTGGGTGTTGTTACGAGTAAATTTCCTGAATTGGAGAATTTGGAGGATATGAAGAGGAGGGTGTTTGAGGCTGCTAGGTTCGTTGCTGAGGGGAATGGGGAGAGTGTGGAGGAGGCGTTAAGGAGGTTGGGTGTTAGTCCGCAGTGTGGGTTTGCTAGTCATTCTTCTGGGAATGCGGTTACGCATGAGGATATGGTTAGGAAATTGAGGCTTGTGAGAGAGTTGGCTGATAGTATTTGGCCGGGTGAGCCTTGAGCTGGTGCTACGCGAGATGGTGCGGTGGCTTCTGAAGAGAAATTCATAGCTCTTGTAGACGCAATTTAGATGTCTACATGTCTTCCATTATATCTCATGATAATCATATGCATCTTATTACTGTCTAAACTTTTCAATTATCTTCCTTCGTAGCCTGTATTATCGCAATTCTATTATGAGCCATTCGCTCCGTTCGCGCTCTCCTTCCCACTCAGCTCGCAGAATGCCTTAAAGGTCGTAAAGTCATCGCCTGTGCTCTCGAGTATGCACTCCGCAGTAGCTCCCACGAAAAACACATAGCCAGCTTTCATCTCCTCGCTTTTAGGTCCAACACTAATGGTTCCTTCACCATTCGTGCAGATCAAGATGCTTGGCCCTTCAATGGCCTCGAACGTAGCTTTTGCATCCTTCTTTTTCAGTTCGGTTCTCACGACGCTGAATTCCTCAATCGGTGGGTCATAGAGGAGGGCGGAGGACGAAGAGGAGTAAGCTGTGCTGTTGAGCGTGACGTAGGGATAGTCGACTGGGTTCATTTTCTGCTCTGAGATAGGTGCGTAGGAGTATGTCAACATCGTTGTGAGGGTGGGGATGTCTTGGAATTTTGGCGTGAAGCCGGCGCGGACCACGTTGTCGGATGAGGCCATACATTCAATGATGTCTGGAATGAACACGATCAGTCGGGGGATGTGCAATAGGGTGAGGCAGATGATGGGGCCTTGCCTCCGCTCAGGTACGCATGGATATCGTCTGCCTTCAAGAACATAGCCTCGCCTATCTCCAGCTTCACGTAGTTGAGGAAGAAGAGAACAAAGAGTCCGATATCACCCTCGAATTGACTGTTGCAACGGATGACCAGGTCGGCGAGCTCCTTGCCAGTGTTTGAAGGCCCACCGTTACCAGCAAAGCTATCTACTTCCTTCTCCGCCGAAACCACGAGCTCCTTTGCGGCAGAAGCGACGGTCTCTTTATCGATCTTCATCAACGCGGAGAACGCAGTTTGTAGGGCTTTCTTGTTGCTTGCCATGTCCTCTTCAGAGTCAGAGGTCTCTTTCCCCTTGACAGCTTCCTGAAATTCTTTGGCTGTAGACTCGCCAATGAGCTTTCGGAGGGATGGCACGGTGGAGAGGAAGTGAGAGATCTCTTTCAAGGGACGAAACCCGCAGAGGCCATCGAACGGCGTGACAGCAATGGTCATCTCAGGCTTGTGATTGTCATCTGTCACTGTTCAGTTGATCATTTGGGGTCAAATCAAAGAATACATAAGTACCTGGGTAATTCTTAGGATCTTTTGCATGTAATTCCTCTGCCAACTTCTTATTCGGATGTGCTTGT
Organism: Stereocaulon alpinum; assembly: GCA_018257865.1. Classification (NCBI taxonomy): domain Eukaryota; kingdom Fungi; phylum Ascomycota; class Lecanoromycetes; order Lecanorales; family Stereocaulaceae; genus Stereocaulon; species Stereocaulon alpinum. The sequence goes on along the minus strand of JAEUBA010000053.1, from coordinate 44,759 downwards.
ATGCTCAATGCCTTCCGGATCGACAGGACTTTGAACAAGAACGGTAACTTCTCCCCATATTTCTTGCTGATCTCTGTCGACATTAGAGCCTGGTTGTCCTTGACTAAATCGAGGAGCGTCCTCTGTGTTTCGACGTCTTTCGATGGTAGCGAAGGATGTGTCCCCATCCATAGCTCTGCATATGGCTTCTCTTGCTCAATTGAGAGCTTGTTCGAGGGTGTTGCGGCAGCATATTTGGCGGCAGCTGATGAGTGGCCAACCTTGCCCCAATCGTAGCTGTTGACTCCACATTCTAGGCGGATTAGTGGCACCTGCATCTCCCTGACTTGATATAGAACGAAGAGGCAGAATTGCCCACTTAATGCGTCTTTGCGGGGCTTCGTTGATTCTGGCAATGACGAAGCGTGCCGATAGCTAAAGTAAGCTAGCCTCAGGCGGATTAGCCGTTGCTATGTCGGACCCGTAGCTATGGGCGCTGTCCTCTCCATTGGAAGTACCAAGTGATTAATGGTCCGTCCAGGGAGAGTGACCCAGGATGTTGACCCCAAGATTGTCAACATGGAGAATCGGTGGTTCGTCGTCAGATTGCTTTGGTGTAGGTTCATATTGGCTGGGCCTTTAGTCTGTTGCTGTCCGCACTGATTGTATATTCCTCTGGGACCATCCAGGCGGTATTAGCAACCGGTTGTTTGAAGCTCTCATCGTTCTGAAATTGATACGAAGTCGTCAGAGTATTTGCAGTAATGGGTATCTGGATATCACCTCCAGCGCAGCATTGCTCAGTGAACGCCCACCCAGTGTCTGCCCTTATCCTACACTCCTCCATAACTCCCTCATATCGCCCCCTTCCATTCCCTCATGCATCCCCCAACCCTCTCCCACCTCGCCCACCACTCTGGCCGGCCGTCCTCCAACGATGGATCCGCTCGGTACCACTGTCCCCGCCGCCAACACACTGCCCTCCAGCACCTTCACCCAGTCCTTGATGATCACCATCTTTCCAATCACAGTGCCCTTCCCAATATGTACATGATCGCCAATACTAGCGGCCTCGACAATGCACCGTTCTCCGATGAATGTATGGTCCCCTATCTTGAGAGGATGATAGCTTATGGCGCCTTTATTCAACCGATGCGGTGGTCTCAAGATGCTCCCTGTAGAAACAAACGTGTACCGCCCAACCATGACAGAGGTATTTGCGTGAGGGCCAGCTTTGGGATCTTTGGGATCTTTTGGGGGAGGAGGTCGCACGAGGTCGCCGCGTATACATACTTCGGGTTGGATGGTTGTGCGGCCGCCGAGTATTATGTTCTGTGTGCCGTAGAGTTGGGAGCGCCGGGCTACTTTGTTACCTGTGTCGGTTTCGATGTAGTCGCCTTTTGGTTTGGGTGGCATTATGGCGGGATGTTGGAGCGTAAACAAAGGGATTGATAGCTTTTTTGAACGCGGCTAAAGCCCGGACATAGACCGGACATAGCATAGTGGGCGCTCCAATCCTTGGAAATAATTAATGGGAGTTTGGCACTCCAATCTGCCTCCGCACTTATAGCAGTGATAACGGCCACAAAGGCTGATCATGGCAAACAACAACATAGGCTTTCCCTCGTCCATAAACCAGCAGCAGCAACAGGTCAATACCAATGGCAACGCAGCTGCCATGAACGGAGTGCCCATGATTGCTGGACAGCAAATGGACGTTAACTTCCTCTACCAGAAAGTCTGTGAGCTGAGCGAAGTGCTGAGAGAAAATCGCGACAAGACACAGGCTATAATCTCTAGTGCTGAGGAGCTTGCTGTGAGTACGCCTACTTAGCTCCTTATGTGTGCCATCACGACCGCTGTAAAGCGTTCGCCGATCCATTGTCTAATCAGACACGTCATTTGCAGACGCGTGCCGCTGCCAATGGGGCTGCCCCCTCTCTTCAAGAAGCTAACGCAGAGATATCTGGTACGTCCGTGTCAACGTCTTTGACCAATGTTAGAGAACAGCGCTGATATGCTGCTATAGGGGCTCGCATTGCCGACCTCGAGCGCCAGCTCTCTCGGGAGCAGAACAAGTCTCGCATCCTGCTCGAAGAACAAAAAGAAAACACCAAGCTCATCGGCGAGTATGAGAATGCCCTGGGCGACATTGTCAAGGACGTGCGTGAATACTCCTTTAACACCAAGACCCGCGAAACCAACATAGCCCGCCACTACAACAAGCTGTTACAGGATGAAAAGGATGCTCATCTCGCAGCTCGTTTAGATAAAGACGAGTGGCATAGTCGATTTATGAGGTCCGTGGAGATGCTACGTGAGGCCTACCGTCTACGCTGTGAAGAGGAAGAAGTGCCTGTTCGTGTGGTCTCTGGATTGCAAAACGAGGTGCGAGCCTATCGTAGCGCTTTAGGCATGGAGTTAGAGAAGCCTGAGGAGGAATACGGGTGGGAGATTTTGAAGGATATGCCAAATGGATGTGGGGAACCGTGATTCAATGGTTCAACCCTGGCATCATATCATAGCATTTAGCGAGGCGTTTGGCATAATACCCCATCTATCGATAGCTTTCATTTCGAAGCTATACATTTCATCCTTCAAGATATGTACATCGGCCCAGTGAGTCCGTAAATGCTAACTCAATTGCTTCTGGCCCCGCCCTTCGCAGCTCGTATCTCGTCCATCTTCGCTACTCGTTTCTTGAACTCGTCATACTGGCACTTCTCATACGAGTGTCTCTCATCCTATGAACCAACATAAGCGAGTTTCAGCACCTCACACAAGACATGCAGCTTACGACACACTTCCATGGTAGGTAGTATTCCTCGAATCGACATCGGTTGAGGGGAATGAGGAGGTGAGCACAGCTATCTCGATACGCTAGGGGTAGTCGGGCTGCGGACATCTCTTCTCGAGTCGCCCGGCCTATTATAGTAGGAGAAGGCGTTAGCAATGGATTCAATGGACATCGCAAGTTGCGTAGAGCAGCATGAGAAAACGAGCTTCGACGCTGTTCCTGCTTACGAGGTTGTTCTTTGGTTCCCAGAACATCCTTGACGGTATCTTTGACATCCTCTGTGACGGTCATGGCGGCAATTCAGAGGCCAATGCAGCCAAAGTCACGTATGAACTCGAATGATCTGAGCGAAAGCGAAGTAGCTTTGGAGGAGCTGCAAAGAAGTGCCAAGACGCGTATCCAATTCGGGCATTAGTGTGCAATGCCTTTGCCGGAATTAATTTACGCGTGAACTTCACATGCGCGTCTCGACCAACTGCGGGCAAGCACTTCCACCCACCAACTACGCAATTCTCTAAGAATGCACCAACCCTACCACCATTAGACCGCTCACATTTCTAAAAGTCATTCCCTGCTAAGAGACGCGATTCTAAAATCACAAATTGCACACGAGTACAAGCAGCATCTGCTGCCGCTGTCCGCGACTCTCGCAACTGCATGAAAGAACTGAAGCCAGAATGGCGCCAAACGATAAAAACGTCGTTTGTTCTGCAACATACAGCGGCGTAAGTATTTGCATTGCATATTCGCTTACTGTGAAAATGCTAATATCAACGGCACTTTTCAGGTTCCAGTGTTCGAATACAATGTCGGCGGAAACCATGTCATGCGCAGACGCCACGATAACTACATCAATGCCACCCACATTCTCAAGGTCGCCGCATTCGACAAGCCAGCTAGAACAAGAATTCTGGAAAGAGAGGTCCAAAAAGGGCAGCATGAGAAGATCCAAGGGGGTTACGGGAAGTACCAGGGTCAGTGAGAATCCGCTATCACCAATGCTATGCGATGCTCATGGTGAATGTTCAGGCACCTGGGTCCCTTTGAGAGACGGCCGACTACTTGCGGAGCGACAAGGTGTCTTACCACAGCTCCTTCCGATCTTCGATTATGTCCCTGGAGACGTCAGCCCACCACCAGCACCAAAGCATACGACCAACTCCAATAAGCCAAGACTACCAAAGGCCCCGAATGTCAAAAAGATTCCAAGTACGTACACTCTGCTATTCTGTAAGCGCAGGCTAATACTGACTGACAGAACCCAAAGCGGCCGCCCATGCCTACAGTCAAATGAGCGAAGACTTCGATAACATCAGCACACAGCTCCATGATGATGATTCTCTCGACAACTCGACCATTGCCTCTGCCTCATACATGGAAGACGACGATCGGTATGGAGGTCAACAGTATCCGCCATCGCGCAAGCGCAAGCGTGGACATGAAAATGGACATGATCAGCAGCATATGATCTATGCCGATGCTCTTCTGGACTATTTCATGCTCTCAGCTTCCGATGCACCTATCATGCATATGTCTCCTCCAGAGCCACCTCCTCATTTCCAAGTCAACCGGCCAATTGACGATCAGAAACACACAGCTCTTCACTGGGGAGCTGCCATGGGCGACCTTGAAGTTGTCAGGTATTTCGTAGACCGCGGAGCTGATCTATTAGCTACTAACAAGACTGGAGAAACTCCTCTGATCAGAGGAGTACTCTTTACCAACAACTACGAGAAGGACACCATGGGAAGGCTCGTAAACATTCTTTCGGACACCCTTGGTGCCTGCGACGACCACGAGGCTTCTATTCTTCATCATATTGTCATGTCTACCAATAGCATGACTAAAAAGAGATGCGCGCGCTACTACCTCGACGTGGTTCTCAACAAGATGGCTGATCTCTGCACACCGCAAGATTTCAGATCACTCATTGACCATCAGGACGTTAATGGTGACACTGCCTTGCACATCGCTGCACGACACAACGCTAAGAAATGCGTTCGAGCTCTCCAAGGCCGCGGCGCTCGAGGTAACATTCCTAATAGAAATGGAGAGACCGCCGATCATATCCTGCAAACCTCCCGCGCTATGCGGAATGACTACATCTCTTCCTCCCCTCAGCCCGACTTTGGAGCACCGAATGGTCACGAGATCATCAGAGTACCAAAGTCAGGACCAGCCACCCACTACCACAGTCAATCTGCGCAATCATTCAGCCAATCATTCGGTAGCATGGCCCAAGATAGAGGTTTGGAGTTAACATTGGCTCTGGAGAGCGAGGCACGAGAGAAAGAGGAAGACTTGACCGAAGGCCAGCGCTTGCAGCTGCAAGTCGAGAGCGAACGACAGCAAGTGAAAGCGGCTACTTACAAACACTTTGCGGAGGGAGCAGACCACTACGATGAGGCTGAGCAACAGCAACTGCGAGGAGAAGAGGAGAGGCTGATGGCCGAGAGTGCGAGCTTGTCCGAGCAATTGCAACACAAAGAGCTCCACCACGCCGTCCGGACTGAAGAGCAAAGCCTACCTCCCGCAGCTCACCGAAAAGTCAATGGCGTCTCTGATGAAAAAGAGCTAGAGGAGCAAAGAGATGCCGCACTGGAGCTTGCAGAGCAACAGCAAAAACGGAGGAGACTTACGAACGCAGTGATTGCGGCTCAAGCGGCAGCGGGAATGAGCCCTCATGGTGAGAAGTTGAAGAGACTTGTTTCTGTTACTTGTGGTGTGCCTGTTGATGAAGTCCCATCGTTGGTTCCGGACTTGTTAGAGGAGTTGCGAGAGTCGAATATCGAGCTTGGCTCGGAGATGGGTGCTACGTCTGTTGCTGTGGTATGAATTGATGTATGAGAGAATGCATGTCATGATGTGATCCAACTGCCGTGTCTGGGCTTCTTGAGCGAAATGCTTTGTTAGGGGGGATATTCGAAGACATGCTGGAAGTAGAGCAGGTAGTGAAGACTGATAGGCGAACTTCACTGTTGAAATCACTTTGCACCATACCTTGGTTACACAATACCTGGACTGTGCCTTCTTATATTCGTTCATGCTGTTTCAACACCAGACTGTCTGCACACCTCTCGAGAACCTTACCCTCTCTACATTGATATATCGCCACCCTACCACCACCCTAACACCACCCTACCACCGCAACAACAACGACAACGATGACGACGACAACGGCCACGACCACCACCACCACCAACGATTCCTCAACCCCCCAACCCCCCTCCTCCCCACCCAAACCCTCCCGCTTCCTCACCGATCTCCTACGTCCCCCACACGCACCCAACGCCTCTTACCTCCTAACCCTCTCCCAAGCCTCCTTAAACGCCCTCTATGATACGCAAATCAAGATTGTTCAAATGCATGCTGAGGCGAGAAAGAAGTTTGTTATTGCTAGGGCTTGGTTTGAGGGTGTGAGTGCGGAAAATGGGGATAGGGCAGGAGGTAGGGGGTTGCAGGGGGAGGGGAAAGAGGGAAGGGGGAAGTTAGAGGAGGCGAAGAGGGTTTATGAGAGGGCGTTAGGGGAGTTGGAGATGAGGAGGTTGGAGGTGTTGAGGGTTGAGAGGGATGTTGCTGTGCTAAAGGGGGATGTGAGTGTTCTCTTCCCCCTGCCATTACCTCGGTTATCGAGTTCAAAGTCACACCTAATGATCTGAAGAATGATGTTGATGCTGATGAAAGCTTGCTTGCTTAGGTTGCCTTCTTGACCAAGCTTGTTATGAGGAAACGACAGCAGCAGCAGCATTAGTTTGTCTTTGTCGACCAAGCTTATTATGAGAACACGCTGAGAGCCCTATCATGCAATTACAAATGGCTATCAAGTAGCTCGCTGTTGCTGAGCCAATTAGAGAAATAGATTGGGGGTATCCTGGTGAAACGAATGTGCTGACAAGGACGGCTATGTCCTCATAGCGAGCGAAGGAAGAGTGCCTGTTGTACATGGGGATCATCGGAGAAGTGGCCGTTACTGAGAACTTGGAGCTGCTTATTTGGTTGCTCGTTGAGGGGGCGTTTTGACATTGTTCGATAGCCAGCCCTGGGCCATGTCAGCTTCGATTTAGGGCACCTACGCCAGGGGTATACGTACAAGGCCTTCGAACAAACCCTCTCCTGTAGTAGCGCAGCTCGGCACCACGTACCATATCTTGTCTTTCAGATCTTTGAGCTTGAGGCGGTCTTGGATTTCCGTCGGTGTCATTGCTATTGAACCCGTCAATACCTGCCTATACCATAATAGAGTATCGAGCCACTACCTCCTTGTATGTCCTGCTTGTTGGCAAACACCAGCAATAGTGCCTCTTTCATCTCCCTGTCCAGTATGATTCTATGTAGCTCCTGCCTAGCCTCGTCTATCCTCGCTCGGTCATTCGAGTCGATAACGAAGATAAGTCCTTGTGTGCCTGAAAAGTAATGTCTCCATAACGGCCGTATCTTGTCCTGCCCTCCTACATCCCAGACATTGAACTTGACGTTCTTGTATGTGACAGTCTCGACATTAAAGCCGACGGTGGGGATGGTGGTGACGTCTGAGTTTAGCTTGAGCTTGTAGAGGATTGCTAGCAAAGCCCATCGTCAGTAGATGACCTAAGCAAGCAGCCGAATGTGTTGTCGAGGTGGGGAATCTTGCATACTGGTCTTCCCGGCAGCATCCAAACCCAGCATGAGCAGCCGCATTTCTCTTGATCCAAAGATCTTCCCCATGATCTTTGACACTTGTCCACCCATTGTCGCGGTATTGGCTACCTGCGAGCCTTCTCGAGTATTGTTCGGGAAGATCCAAGGCTATCTCGTGGGGTGAACGAAGTCAACTTGAAGCTGGTGAATGGAGTTGGGGGAGGGTGGTCAGCGCCTTATAGTTGGATGGAGCGATTCGTAACGGAGGCCTCGACAGATAACTCTCAGTGCAAGGGTGCCCAATTGATGTGACGTGTTGAGGACGATACTGGCACTACTGGGATTGTGTGCTGCACAGACCAGGATTAATGAGGAATAGAAGTTTCAAGGTATGCAGCTGAAACACATCGACTTGCATCTCCGCCAAGAGCCCCTTTCGGGAAATCTTCAGGGCTGAACGTCTGGGCTAGCTTCGGTTTCCCCTGGAACTCAACAGCCACAAGGCTTGACTACGATATAGATATCTGAAAACTTGATCGGCGTTGTGTTCTATACATAGTCTACCTGGTAGGATAGTCTGAAGCATTTTCTGTCTGATGGCGTAATCTGTAGCATTCACGAAGAGGCCGACGCCCACAGCGTGGATGCTCCTTTACTATAGATATCCTAGAATACATGAATGCTAACAGGCTAGTTTTCAGGCCTCGTCTATACCATGTCTGCACGTCGAGCAGAAACGCAAATGCATTTGGGTATCACATGCTGTACGACCCTTCCCACTGTACACCACCCCGCACGAGTGGTTCTACTTACTATTCACGTCAAGCACAAACCGCCGCCATACCTCTAATTCCTGATTCTGGTCATCTTCAAATTTCAGGCGATACACATCCTTCTTCACACCGGTAACCTCAGCTCGATAGAAAGTAGTCGTTTCCGGGTATCGAGCGAGGACATGTTTGCCAACAGGGAAATCTGGCAGAGATGCATCTGGACCGGGGATCGCGATTAATGATTGGGCGAAAGTCCGGTACACTTGACCAGGGGCACCGCTCTCATCAGGTTCGGGGTCTTGAACCTCGTACCTAGACTGTGTTCAGTGAATGTAGCACGAATAGACAACTTCAACCTAGTGACGCTCACCTCTTCTTGTTGCCGACCTCACTAATGGACTGAATGATGCATTGAATCCATTGACCTTCATCCTTCGGCTTAGCCTGCTTATACGCAACCTCGGCTCCTACGTAGAATTTGCCGGCTTTCTCGCCAACAAGCCCTTTGCTCCCCTCTGAGCCCTCTTCGACCTTGACGATAGGCTCTGGCTTCACCTCCCGCGTTGAAGGCACAGATCCACTGCGTACACTGCTCGTACCTTTTATCCTGGTAGCAGGTAGGACTACACTTGGTGAAGGGATTGGCGCTGGTGAATCTGCGGCGCCATCTGTCTCAAGCTTCTGCCTTTTGGGGTTGCGCGGTTTCGACACTGCCTGCGGTGCCCGTATGGGCTCCGTTTCACTAGCTGAGCGAAGAGCAGCGAGAATCTCAATGTTCTTGATCACATCGTTAGGTTCCTCTTTGAGAATCTTTTCTTCTTCCTCTGCAAGCCTGACCCCTTCACGGTACAAAGCGGCTAGCTCATCGATTTCGGTCACCTTAGGTGCTAATGTCATTATGGGTAATTAGTGGGTTGATCAGCAACGAACAGTTCTCGTAGTGATTAGCAACAATAAGGGCATAAATGAAGGGTGGTGTAAGGCAGAGGCAAATTCAACGATGAATGTTTCGCGACCCGAGAAGGGGCACACGAAGCACAGCCCCAAGTGAATCAATCGTTCAAACCAGTCGACAAGAGCCACAGGCGAGATGACATGCATCTTTCGCAACAGCAACATAGAAGAGTAAAGTTTCATTGCTTATGTGTTCACGGGGGTCGCTATAAGGAGAACTTACAGTTGCCCATCTTAGCCTCCATCTCTATCAGCAGCTTTGCAACCTCCGCTGCCCTGGCATGGGTGGTCCTTAACCGTTTGATGTCCGTCACGATCTGACTCCACATGTTTCGTTCTTCATGTGCATCCGTGAGATCATCCTTCGCGAATGCCCCTCGGGGTCTATTGCGCGCCGCCATGTTGTTCGTGGATGGCGACTGCCCTCCGACGAATTACTCGTCATTGGAGCATGAGTTATTGACCTTAGAGTCGGGGCTAGCGCCTATTATTTTTTCGCTTGTTGCTAGGCCGTACCGAAGCGCGCTGGAAATCAGGGTCGAAGACCCTGCAACCCCAAAGAAGCCGGAGACCATAACGCACAACACGCATAGTCATATCTACAACAGCGTTATAATCTCAAGAAGTGGGTTGGTATACTGCTGATATGGCTAGGCTATGTTCTCATTCTTTTGCTGCTATCGCGATTCAGCCTCCCGCGTTTGAAGCGTTATAGAAAGAATATTTAGGCTTTAACTCCACTGTCTGGTGTCGCAGACTTCACACGTGTTAGGAGGGGAAAAGACGTTGATGCAACACTATCAAGCAGCTTCTTCGCGCAACTGCCGTAGAGCTAACTTATTCAACATCATGGCTAGTCAAAGTGCAGATGGATTGTCTTTACAGGTTTGCACGCCATGGCTTTGTACTTGAGGAGGCCTAATTCTCTCTGGCTCACTCTGCAAAATCACTTTACATTTGAGTCTGTTCTGAAAGTCTCCATCGCCCTTTGCTGCATGTACTGGGCTCTGGCCGCTCCGGCGTTATCTCATATAATTTCCGACTTGCCGCTATTTGACCTACGAGATTGGGTGGCATGGCGGAGAGGCCTTCCTGGGAGCTATGAGCAACATGTTATCGCACAATTCTCCATATGCGAATCGTGTTTCATGTATCTGCCAAATCGATTCGTCATTAGCTAAATGTTACAGCCGTCAGAAGGTAGGAATGTCAAGATTGATGAGCTTGGGCCCACCAAATATCGTGACACGTCGGCGCCTGACACCCAGAGAAGTCACAAATTCACCTCGACGGGGCGGAACATTGATACCATTCATTTTATCGATATCAATGAACTGGATACATGCCGGGACATTATCTGACGTGAAGCGTAAGTAGTCATAAGCTGTTATATTCACCAGCACGATGCAGTCACTGACTTTAGTCAACGATGCCGAGGCTACCTTACCGAGCCACCTTCGACGAGTCTCTCCCTCAGAGTCAGTGACCAAAGCTTAACATATTGCCCAATCGTTTTGGGCCTCTCCAACACGTAGGCCTCACTGATAATGATTCTGATAGGGTTTCGTATACGATTGAAGTCAAGGTTGGGCTCAAAGTCTACGCTCTGAAAGTTGTGAGTCATCTATACTTGAACGGTCCGTGCGTCCAAATTCTGACATGGTGTTCCCTCCATAGGTCAGGTTTTACGATGAATTGTATAATAAGTCAGGCGCAAGAGACTACGCTCATAATCCGATACCTGTGGATCTCTTCGATGCTCATATGGACTTTTTTGAGGAAGAATGCCGCGCGTATGGGCGACTGACCGAAGCGGGACTCAACGGCCAGGTCGCAGTCGTGTGCTATGGTCATATGGGAGTTACTGCTGAAAGAGTAGAAGAGCTCTGGTTGAGATGTGGGGTTGAGTGGGAGCGGTCTGTAGAGGGAAAAGATCAAGGCACCCAAATGGCAGCAGCCCCTTCGAGCAATCATAAAGGAGCTCCTGGTCGAAGATATTCCATACACAAAAAAATCATTGAGAAAAATGTTGTATGACCTGAAAACGGTGCGATCATTAGGCGTCTACCCGTTGGACATTATAGCACAGTCATCACAGAACTACAAAGCAGGACTCCTTCTCGATATGGATCATGCTTTGACTAAGCCACATCTACTCTTTGACGTCATGCCGGCGTGGTTTCTTACATGATACGAGAACGGTGACCTGTTGGCAATTCAACAACGTGGCGGAGGAGGCGGAAGTGGTTATGTGGCAGCGAACGCGACGAGCCGTGCGAAACTTCGCTCCGAGAGCGATAAGTGTGCCATTTCAAGTGATTTAGACACATCCATTCTCTATCGATTCGGAATTGGAACCATCACCAAGCCGACGAACGGAACCGACCAACCCCTTTCACCAATCACGGCTATACCACCCACTGTACTGAAATTAGTGGGGGATGAACCGCCACTCTGCCACTCTGCCACTCCATGAGTCTACCGATCAACTAGTCTGCCACTCCTTTGCTCTGCCATGCTGCCGCTCTGCAGATCTTCTACTGCACCGTTCTACCACTTTGCTACTCTGTCATCCGGCCACTCAACCGCTCACATCGCCGGACCATCATGGAGCTGCCATGACTCAGTAGCTTTGATTGTGTCTCTAGACTTGGCACAAGATAGACTTTGGCGAAAAGCACGGATTCCAGGATTCGAGAACGACAGAACCTTGCATCTCACGATGACGTTCTTCGATCATCCAGACTCAGTATCCTATATCACTATTGGGTGATACGCGTTAAACAGGTACCTGATCCGGATCCCTACGCGCCGAACTCAAAACATTAGCCAGAGATTTTTGGGAAAGAGTCCATCAGCATGAAGCCCAACCTTCTCCTCGTTTGCGGCGCTATTACAAGATACTGGTCTAGCCTTTTATGGCCCGAAAAACCAATATCGTTGAGCGCGAAGATGGTTTATTGCCTTCAACGACTCAAACGATCTAGCAGCCTACCTAACCAGTCCTTTCAATTTTCCACTTGCAGTGTGCTTTTTCGAATATATATAAATTTGAGCGGTCTCTGAAAGAAGCATAACACCGCAATACAGAACTAGGGTCTTCGTTATGAACGCCATCAAGGCAGTTGGAATTGCCCATCATTGTGTGTGGGAAGATGTCTCCGTGGCGCTTGACTTTGTTGAGAGACCTCTCACGTCCGGGATCGATCATTCGATCGTGAAGTTGCTCTGGCCGAAGCTGGCTCCGCTAGATACAGCGTCAAGGTGGGAGTACCAATGCAGAATACTTTCGAAACAACTTAACAACATGCATTTTCCTCTTGTCTTCTTCAACGCAACAATGACGGCTCAATGGGTACGTGTTCTAGCAATCTGTTATCAGTGTTGTGGATTTCAATGTGAGAATCCTTTACTGACTAATGGCTCAATAGTATGACATATCCAACGTCGCCGCGTACTGGTTGCAAGGAGTCGCCGCTGTGCTCAGCATCATCGTCACCATCTGGCTTAGCAAAAAGCAAAATGCGATTGAGAGCGCGGTAGAACAAAGACACAACGTACATACATCCAGCATTTCAGCTCTTCAAATAGGGGACTCAGCAAGTAGCAACAATACAATCGGACACCAGCGAACTTCGCAGACAGGTCGAATAGTTGAGATCAGCACTAGACATTCTTCAGCACGAGAACTCCAGCCTACATGCAGAGATCGAGACGTTAAAGACATGTAATAGTGTAGAAGAGAAGACGATAGAGAAGCAAGAAGCGGACATGACGGCTGTGCAACTAGTCGTCGAGCAAAAGAGCGATACTCTACGTCAAAACCTTTGCCTTGAGCGAACGCGCATAGAAGCGCGACTAGTCAAGCTCGAGGCAGCTAGACCAGTCACCGTTACCGCGCCACCAGTGACGTCTGAAGCAGACTCCCCGACCAATCGGGACCCAGTAGCCCCGGGAGGAGCTTCGACTACGTCGGCGTCTGAAAACCTAGCCAGAAAAGACTCCGCCCGTGGAAAGGGCGCAAAGAAGCCTGAATGGAAACGTCCCTGATGGATGTCAGGGAAAGATAGTGGACCTGTATGGTGTTAAAAATGGATATATATAGAATCCTAAATATCCTAGATTCTATGGAGTTGCACGCGAAAGAAAACATGCAACCCAAGCCCTTGCTGATTAAGCAGGGCGGAGGATGACTCATGAGGAAACCGTAACAAGGAAAAGGTACATTTGCATCTTAAAAGATCATGATCAAAAACCGAGCGGGGGAGGTGGGGTTTTTGGGGAAACGGGAGGGCGAAGAGGAGCCCCTCAATAATGATGAGCTTGCACCTTGATATGGTGTTGATATTCGAGGTTCCTCAAGCAAAGAAAGAGGAAGCCACGACAAGCTAAAAGATCGGATACCCATTAGATAAGGCTGTAGTTATTATCACCAAGTAGCCTAATAGAAGGCTCCGGAAGGTAAAATCTCATCGTCTTGAAAACATGGAGATGCTTCTGGGAGTACTGTTTGTACTATCCAACTTGGATCTGTAGCGCTTATGTAGAAGTTACGCCCACGTCTGATCTCCATCACCAACCATCGCCGCTGGTAACCACAAGGCAAGGACACGTCGAAGTTGACCCTCATGCCGCATGTGGAACAGCAAGGGTAGGCACCGCTACAATTGCCGCAGGAGCATCGTTCAAACGGGAGTTTCCATTTGTTTCTCCCACAGTCTGGAGCCAGAGTACGGAGGATCACAGGGTTTCCAGAGCGGATGTGGGGACAGAGTGGGACGTCTAGACGGCTGAGGATCTCTCTCAGCTTGAGTATCGGTACTTCGGCACCAGAACAGGTCTGGACGAGCGGCCAGACAACTGTGAGGCCTTTATCGAAGAAATGATGTTGATGAACGCAACCACTACATGTGTGGTAATTGAGGATATCTCTCCAGAACTCGGGGGCCTCCACCTGGTCAAAGTTTACTGAGGTCTTAGAACATATCCACATTCGACCTAGCCTACCAACGCATAGACGTTTCAATCCACTCTTCGCCAATTCTTCAGGCGTAAACAGCGAGACATCGTGTGTGGAGAAACATCCACTGCAGACCACTCGAGGTCTCCGAACCAGTAGATCTCGCTCTAGCATGCAAAGAAGTTTGAGCCTCTCGGATCGGGCAACACCTTCGGCATACATTTCATCCTGGTCTCTTATTCGAGACCCTATGTACATGCGCGGCAACATAATATGCTCGATGGCGAAATCTGCCTTTTGGTAACCCAGACGACGGTAGGAATAGCGAGATACATAAGTCAAAGACACTCGGCTACTCGGTGGCAGGTAGGTTGAGATCTGCAACAGCAGCTCTATCGGAAGTGTATTTAAATTGGCAGGTTGGCCCTTATCAGACGTTGGCTTCACGCTGAGGCTCAGTGCCTTATTGAATGGTTGGGCAACATGACGCTTTTCACAGGGAGCAGCTGCTCGAATACATCGAAATTCCACCATCCTCGTGTCGGCAATGGGCTCCAGGTTGACATTGGACTGTGAGGACGAGCAAGAAGGAGACGCCGCGCGGAGCATATTATGTCCATTGCTGATGTCGCAGCTTGATGGACGTTCCTCTACCCTTTCGTTGGTCAAGGAACGTTAGAATAAGTGGTGAAAACTATGGTGGATGAGGCCTACTTGGCAAGCTTGCTTAGCTAGCCTAGTAGGGCTAGGGCTTGCCAAGGCCTCCATACGCCTACTAGATAAAATCTCTGCATGCAATTCTATCTAGCAACAACAACGTTAATAGCAATAGATTGTTCACCCCCAAATTAATGACCAATTAGTCAATAGCTTACTGATATTCTAAAGGGTTATAAGCCTAGGTTCTATAACCCGTTAGTATCAAATTACTACCTAGGACGAATTACCACCTACCTATCGAATAGGGGGTTAAAAATTTCGAAGGAGGAATCCAACAACAGGATTTCGAAGAAGGAATTTAATACTATACGGACTAAAGAAGAACTCGATACTAGCAGATACTAAAGACTTAATCCTAAGATAGACGAACTCAGACTGACTAATAAGTCGCTGGTAAAAGGTATTAAGGATTAGCCGTATTTTAAATAGGAAATAGAAGTAATATTTAGAGTCTAAAAGATATAGGAGGTAGTAATAGGAAAGAAGAAAAGACCTATACTACCTACGCTACTAATACCTCCCGAATCCTAATCGTCTATATCTAGAGATAAACTCCTAGAGTATATATTCGAATAAATTAAGAAGTATAAGAAATTGCTAGAAGAATAGAAAGAAAAGAACTCCTCCGCTATAGGAGCACTTATACTACGCTACGGAGCTATACTAAGGAGCTATATAAGGAAGATAGAAATAGTCTTCGTTACTTAGGAAAAGCTAATATAAGTATATAGCGTATCTTTAATTATATTAATTAATATAATAATAGGAGTACTTACTTATTTTAAATTAACTTTATTTAATACTATCTAAGATTACGCTGCGGAATTTAAGAATTATAAGGATAAACTAAGCTTATTAGATACGCCTATCTTACTAGTATTACTAGTAGCGCTATTCCGTAACGGTCTAGAAGAATCGCTTATACTATACGTTTTTAACCTAGTATAATAATATAAGACCTTAGAAAGTATACTAGATATTAATACTATAGTAGCGGCACTATCGGAGAAGTAAGTATAACTTAACGATAGTAAAAATAATAATAAGGCGTTAGCAGCTAAATTTAGTAAATAGGATAAGGTAAAAAGGCCTCTAAGAAGCTCTACCGGTAGCTGACTACCTTATAGCAGGAACCCTCCTACTAATAAAAAGGATAAGAAGGATAATAAGAAAACTTACCCTTATTACGGAAAGTTATACTAGAAAGATAATTACTGGTATACTAACCTATAATCCGTACCTGCTAACTAGATCCCAAATAAAGAAATTATAGACTAGGTTAAGGCTAATAAAAAGAAGGCCTCTACTATAAAGGCGTTAATAGCGCCTCTAGCCTTACCTACGGCGAATTTGCCTATAGAAGCTTATAATAAGAAAGCTAGCGAATCTAACGAATATATTAGGCTTAGTATTACTAGAAAATCCTTATATAATAAGCTGACTAACTCTAACTCTCGAAGGATTAACACGTCTATTCCTTCTAATCTAAAGGAGGAAGCGGTTTATATTAACACCGCCTCTAACGTCTATACTATATAGGATATTTCTAAATTCTAGACCTACTAGAAAGTTAATAAAATACTATTAGGAATCGACGGTAACTTACTAAGAGTCCTAGGAATTAGAACTATATACTATCTAAGTATAGTTAACGGAAAACTTATAATAATTAAGCTTTCTAGCGTCTACTACGTACCTACGATATATTATAATTTGCTCTTAGTAGCTTGCCTAGAAGACAAAGGATACTATACTATTATTAAAGACGGTCGATTCGATATTATTAATAATAATAGTAACTTAGTCCTTACCGGAACCTAAGTAGGTAATAGTTACCTACTCGATCTTTAATATACTAAGACACTATATATATTACGATCTTTAAAGAAACCTCTCGCAAATTATATATCTTAGGATAAATAGTACTGCCGTCTAGGTTATCTAGGTATATAAGACGTTAAGAAGCTTACTTATATTACCTTAGGGATTAATACTAAGATAGCGGATAAGCTGTAAAAAGTAGTACTACTATATAAATATTACGAAGACTGCGTAATTATAAAGATAACTAAAATTTATAATAAAATTACTTATTAATAGGACCTAACTAAACGAGAATTAGTACTAGGAGTAAAGATCTCCTTAAATATTACTAACGGTGGTTAGATTAAGCTTACTAAAGGCGGATACCGCTATTACGCCTCCTTTATATACGAGGCTACTGATATAGTCTAGATTTATATAATAAAATTTAAGACTAATCTCCTAATAATACTGCGCGATCACCTAACGTTAATAAAGACTTAGGGACGACTAGTTAGTTACTTTACTAATAATAATAAACTAATCTATACCTCTAAAGAAGTATAAGCTATCCTACGGAGCTTTAGAATTAAATAGGAGCTAGCGGAGCTATATACGCCGAATTAGAACGTAATTATAGAGCGAACTTTTCGAACCCTATTTAGTAGAGTTCGTATAGTGCTACGAGACGCCGGCTTTAGCTAATCCTACTAGGGTAAGGTAATAAGCTATATTATCTATACTAAAAATAGATTACCGTCCTTAATAGATCCGTCTACTACGCCCTATAAGGCTTAGATAGGAAAGAAGATAGATATTAGTAACTTTAGACGGTTTAGCTATATTATATATATCTATAATACTAATCTAATAAAGAAGAAGTTAGATAATAGGGCTATAAAAGCTAAATTTCTTAGCTATAGTTTTTATAATAATTAATACCGTTTCTAAGACGTATAAAGAAAACGTATATTTAAATCCTCCTAGGTAAGATAGGAGCTAGACTCCTATATTAATAGTAAAGATATAGGGGTAGGTGAAGAAGAGTTATTTAACGAATTAGACTTATAGGAATTCTTTACTATTAACTCGTCGATAGAGCGATAAAAGTCGCTAACTATAACTACTAACCTAGTCGAGTAAGGCGAATAAGCTACTAATGTAACCGCTATTACGGACGTTAATCTAACAGGCAATTCGGATATAAATAATTCGAATAATTCGGACGAAAACGATTCGAATAACCCTAACGCCTCGAATAGCGATTTAAATAAATCTAATAACTTATCTAACGACGATATATTTAAGACCCTTACGTAGATACCTGCGCTAAAGTAGACCCCTAAGGAGACTTAAGCTCCCCCGTAGGCTATAATAACTCCGTAATATCCGGAGACTCCTGCGACTACGGTCGTAAACGCGGAAAATATTCGCCTAATACAAATATATATAAAGGAGAGGCTTAACTATAAGTAACTTTATAAGGGATTCGTAGTAAGAATTACTACTAGATTATATAAGGCTAAGGTATCTATACCTCCTATACCTACTAATATTTATAAGGCCCTAAGAGGCCTTAATAAAGAAAAGTAGATAGCAGCTTTCTAAGATAAGCTAGACTTATTAGAAAAGATAGTAACTTAGGATATACTAGCCCCCGTTCCTAAAGGACGGAAGGCCCTACTTAGATATTAGGTCCTTACTTATAAGCTAGACCCTAATAGAGAGATCGCTTAGTATAAAGCACGCTAGGTGGTTAAGGGATTTAGGTAAGTTAAAGGTCTTAATTATAATAAGACTTATTTAAGTATAGTTAAAGGCACCGCAGTGCGAATTCTTATAGCACTATATACTAAATACGACTACGAAATAGAGTAGTCTAATATTATTACCGCCTTCCTTAAATCTTTACTAATAGAGGAAGTATAGGTTAAGTAGCCTTATAGCTTTACTAACGGTAATCTAATAGATACCTACTAACTTTAGCGCGCCCTATATAGCCTTAAGCAGTCTCCTCGCGAATAGTATAAAACTATCCGCTAATTTATAGAGTCCCTAGGATATACTAGGCTAGTTAAGGACTACTCTATATTTACTAGTAAAAATAGTATAATAGTTATATTTTATATTAATAATATCCTTATATACGGACCTAATAAGGCTGTGATCGCCGAATTTAAATAGAATTTAGATAAATAATTTAGAATAAAACACCTTAGTAACGCTAACTAGTATCTAAGGATAGTAATAATTTAAGACCGCCCTAACTATACTATCTATATTAATTAGACTTCCTATACTAAGAGAGTTATTATTTAGGTAAATATAGAATCCTACTACCTAGTTACCTCACTAATAGATAAAGGTAACGATTTGGTTAGAGCTCCTAATATATATATAGTAGACCGTACTGAGGCGGAAGTCTATCGTACCCTAGTAGGAGAACTCTAATAGTTATTAATAATAATACGTCTAGACCTTATATTTATAGTTAGAAAAAGTAGACGTTTCTCTATTAACCCTACCAGCGAGCACCTTAATTTAGTAAAATAAATTATTAAATATCTAGCGGGTACTACTAAAGTTAAACTACGCTATAGACCTAGAGACGTTACTAAAGGCGTTAATCTAGAAGGAAACTTACTTAGTTAGATAGACTTATTATAGTTAGATAATAGAGATACCTCTTATATAACGTTAGGCTATATCTTTTAACTATAGAATAGACTAATAAGCTGGTCTAGTAAGCTTTAAACTCTCTATACTAATTCGACTATAGAGGCGGAATACGTCGCCTAATATAACGCTGCTAAAGAATCTCTCTTCCTTAGCGAATTACTATAAGGAGTAGGCTATAATAAAAAAGATATTAAGCCTATTAAATTAATAGGAGATAACTAGGTAGCTATTAAATTAGCTACTAATCTAATCAATTATTAGCGTACTAAATATATACGTAATAAGTTTCACTTAGTACGCGAAATAGTATTAGAAACTAGCGAATTAACCTTATAATATAGTAATACCGCTGATATAGTTATTAACGGTATAACTAAGGCTCTCGCCCCTAACGAATTCCGCCCTTTCCGAGATAAGCTGGGACTAGCTTTAAGCGTAATTAGTAGGGAGCTTAGATAGTAGGCGACCTTACCACCGCCGGTTTTAAATAGGAGCGTTAGAATAAGTGGTGAAAACTATGGTGGATAAGGCCTACTTAGCAAGCTTGCTTAGCTAGCCTAGTAGGGCTAGGGCTTGCCAAGGCCTCTATGCGCCTACTAGATAAAATCTCTGCATGCAATTCTATCTAGCAACAACAACGTCAATAGCAATAGATTGTTCACCCCCAAATCAATGACCAATCAGTCAATAGCTTACTGATATTCTAAAGAGGAAATCCCTTCAGTGTCGGCCGGTGGAGACGAACAATGCGAAGAGGCTGCACTACCCATGCTTTGCTGAATAATAAAGTTGCAGTTTGAGTGGGTGTTGGTGATTGATATTTGTGCGCACGGATGTTGTTTGCAGTTTGATACTTAATCGTGTTAGTTTCGATTCCTAATGGCGCTGGTACAATGGTGTAGGGGTTACGTATTTTTCTGATGTTGAAGAAAATTTCAACAAGTCGAGGAAGCCTAAATCCGCCACTGCAGCATCCCATGGCTCTGGACGGGTGTGGGCTTGATTTGCGCATGATGTACTTTGAGCGACTTTCTTCAGTTTGCCAAATTCAACAGCACATGTACGGGCTTCTTCGTAAGAACCACGGATAAGGAAGTAATCCCACTTTGGAGACTCATTGCCTGACGCAGAGTTGAAACGTTTTCAAGACAAATGATAAGAGTATGTATGGTAGCTATGGTAGTAGTATAATCGCGCTAAGCTAGATCACGTGCGAACGTGATTTGAGCTCTCCGCATCAAGTAGACGTACTGCGTGAATCGCAGGCAATGTCTTAAACCTTTACCCCTTGCGTCCATGCACATAAGGATGAGCATCTCCCTGAGGCCTTAAGTCATGCCAATTGCTGGCTAATCGTCTTTCGAGCTGCAAGACCTAACGACATCTGCTGAGGAATCAGCACCACTAGATCACTATCCCCCATCAGGGAGCAGACGTGGACCGTCGTGCTAGCCGAACGTATATACTAGGATAATACCTACATAGCAGGTAGTCGTTGGAAGGTCCGAACGAATTTACGTTGTGGTGTTTCATACAATGGCGCTTGGTCATCGTCGAGCCGCAATGAGGTCGACTCGGTAGGGGTGGAATGCTGGATCATGACGGGTCATATCGCAACTACGTCGGTCTCCCTATCTTGCCTTCAAAATGCGTGTACATCTTCAATGTGTTCGAATGGCCTTCATTACCATGTAATACATATGTGTGAGCCATCGTATCAGGTTAGAGTTCGGGTGGGTCCATTGAGCTAACAGTCACACTCACAGTACAGCTCCTTCGACCTTCCACTGCATTCGACCGTCCACCCTTTATAACGTTCTGGTCGGAGCCGCGTCAACAACACCGCTGTCGCCTCGGCGTCATGCCTTCAAATCGTCCTCCCCCTCCGAAGCAAAAGGCAAGATCGGCTGGCTGGCCAATGATGGAACTTCGACCTAAACACCTAGTTCAAGTACCCTGTCAAGTATTGGACAAGAGATCATCAAGCGTATCAAGAAGTGCTTTGCACGAGCCCATCACCCCAATTCCAATGAGAACGAAGCCAGGGCGGCCGTCAAGATGGCCTCTAAGATCATGGCACAATACAAGATCAGTCACGCGGATCTGATGGAGCAAGAAGACCAATCACACAGAGTAGAACAAGAGGGCATGAGTACCGTCAATGTACTACCGGCAAAGGAAAATGGGTAAGTATTTTCGGCCAGGTTTCTTGCCTGTTGGGTTCATTGTCTGAGCCTTAGGTTCCTACACAAATTGACAAGCCCGGTCATATCGAATGGCAATTCGCTGACCGTGAGATGGGTGCAGGGGTGTTCGCACCCAAACTTGGGTCTCAGACCTTGTCAGTGCGGTGTATAAATTCTTTGATTGCAATGCCTACTCATCAATGCTGGGAGACATGATCGAATGGACGTTCTACGGAACGGTAGATCACAGTGTCGGCCGCAATAACGTTGGAAACGACTCACAATTTGATCCAAGAATGGGCGAAACCCCATAAAACCGTCGCTGCCTGAAATAGCTATTCGCTGGGGATCGCTGATAGGCTATGCCGGCTTGCAGAGGAAGAAAAGGTGGCTCTAGACAAAGCGGCGAAGGATGGCGAGGCAAAGGCGTTGGCTAATAGAATACATGAAGAAGATGTTCAGCAACCGAAGGAGCTTGACAGGTTACATCATCCACCATCGCCAACCTCTCCATCAGCGACATCGCGATCACGGCTAAATGCTACTGTCAACACGGAGAGTCCAGACTACAACCCTCACTTGACTGGCTCAAGCACGGAATTTGAGTCTCCAATTTTATATGATAATAAGCTTCAGCAACAGAATGAGCCTAACAGGCTGCATGAACTACCGCTACCGGCCTCACCAACACCATCCTTAAGTCCATCGAATCCCATCGATAGTCCCAACTACAATCCGCACCTTGGCGACCTCGGTTGGGACGACTCTTGCTTTCATGGCTATGGCTCGGACGCCGACTTAGACTCCGGGAATTCTGATGAGTCGATGCCCGATTTCAACGAAAACAAACGGAAAGCAGCCGTTGACATTGACGTTGATTGCGATATGGAGCTACAGAACTTCATCGTCCCAGAGTGGGAAGCAAAATCACAGGCCGAAAACCAGCGATCTTTCGCAAAACCTTGTGCTCATTCATGTTTATTAGGTGAACAACCACGGAACGAGGACCTAAGCGAAACAGCTGAGTGGAAATCGATGCGCCAGCTTACCGTTCTTCGTCAGAATCTAAAAGCATTGAAGACAGCGTTCTCAAAGGCAATCGCGTGACGCCTAGCAAAGGGAGGAGAAAGAAGCGTAGCATCAAGGATCGAGAGATCTTCAGGCAGGGGCGTACAGATGCTAGGAAGATCAATGTCAGAACCGCAAGGATTGAGCTGGGAAAGGCCAAGACTCATATGGATCTGGCTCTCGAAAGGACAGGGATTGGAATTGGCGTCCACTAGAAGACACGTAAACTGGCAGCAATTAGCTGGATGCAACACTAAATTGACAGGATTACGATATGACAATGTAATTCTAGAACGTTTATGGTGTGCGGCAAGAGTGTCTAGGTATGCCACCCGCAAGGGGAATATCATACGGGGGACCAAGATACTGAGCTCTCGAATTACTTCTTGACAAGGTCATAGGAAAATTAGCCTTCATAAGCCGGTGGGGCTAATGCATGACTTGCTATTTTGATGCAACGCTTCTTGTAGCTCTGTAGAGGAACGGTTCTTGACTGGCGAGCCTCGCGAACCTTGCGAAAGTAGGCAACTTTCTTAGACAGGTAAAGGTTTACAGTAGAACTATCTTTGGGAGAGGACACTGCCTACGCTAACGTTCAGCTCACCTGGCGGGCGTGGGTGCCGAGGGTGCCTGGGCGAACTGCGGAAACGATCTTCTATTATTGGCAATAACTAGCCGAAGCAACGCGCTCTTTCACTGTACTTTATTTACAGAAAGGGATATGACGTTCGCATTGGTGGACCAACACTGTGACATTCTCCGTCGGACGCCATCCGTCAAACGCTACTCAAGGCCTCAGAGACCCCTCGTTAAACGAGAGTTCGGAACGAATCTATAAGGCTATTCCATTGCCAGCAGCAATCACTTGAAAGCGTAGGTGTCTCCATCTACCGCCAATTCCATGGCTTATGCTTCTTGGAGCAAAGGCTAACACATTGCCGCCCCAGTAGACATGGAACAGCCACCAGCTTACAGTCCCCAAGCTATCGCAGACATCCTCCCTATCTACCGACCCCAAGATGCAGATGGCCACATTCGGGTCTACAAGCTTCGCCGAATCGCTGCCGACGGGCAGTCTCTTGCCCTCCTTGAAGATGCCACCACGGTCTACACGATCAAGGTCAGAGCCACGGGAGGCTTCATGAACCGCAAGCCCCATATCGTCATCTCTGAGATCGACAAAGCCCAGGTCATTGCAGAAGGCAGATTTGACAACTTGGGGACCGGGACTACCCTGACCTACATCAATCCTCCTCGGATGTTGACCCTCGACCTCGAGAATTCCCAGGTGCAGCGTCTCAAAACGACGATTGGTGACCAAGATCACTGGTGGCAACCACATCCAGGCAATAGGGGCGTTCTAGAGCTCACAAATGA
Source organism: Stereocaulon alpinum (assembly GCA_018257865.1). NCBI lineage: Eukaryota > Fungi > Ascomycota > Lecanoromycetes > Lecanorales > Stereocaulaceae > Stereocaulon > Stereocaulon alpinum. The sequence continues at coordinate 20,846 of JAEUBA010000053.1, read as the reverse complement.
GACAGCGGAAATAGTCGCGAGATTCATACATGCTGCGCCAGTTTCAGCAAGAACGGGGTCTGTGGGATCTACGAAGGACGCGCCAACAGAGATAGACGTGGGTGAGCTCTCTGTCATCGAAGCTCTATCTGGGACAAACACGGATCTCGAAGAGATATTGTGCAGCGCGATAGTGGTCATTGAGAGGGCACGTAGGAGGGCAGCGAACATGGCCAAGAGCGACAAACAGGGAACAGGCTGGGCGGCTGGAGGATTTTACTGAACGTTGTGCTACACAGTACCTTTATGGCGCTGGTGGTCTTGGGGTCTATGGATGGAACGTCGGCGTTATGATCGGCGATACTGTCTTGGCTGGCGGTCATGGGGGGGTTGGGTGATATCTAGCGATGACGCATTCGATTGTCTTGATTGTCCTGCATGTTGCCATGAGAGACATTACAGAATGGAAATCAACTCGTACCATCTCGGCGATGACATGCATGAGAGGAAACGTGTGCTCATATTCCTAGGTTTCAACAATCGAGAGTCACCGCTCTGCAGCCACAATGAATGATATGATGGAAGGCTAGTCAGTCGTGAGACACGTCTTGAATGACAAACGAGAAGGAACGCCACAAAATGCGGGTTTGAGGGCCCCAACGCGGATACTACATCCGTGAACGATAGACAACGTTGTCATCAGTCTTCGATATTCAACTTGAATGAATTCAGCAGCAAGCGCAACGTGGGCGAGGTATCCTAATTTCAAACTTAGGATACGAAGACACGTGACGGTGAAACCAAAGTCTCGAGCTCGGACTGTGAGTGCCTGGCGCGCCTTGGAAAGTGAGACTTGTCTTGCGCATCAAGCCATTTCGCCTAATTCATGGCCCAAAACTGTACACGATACAATAAAGGATCGCAGACCCCAACTTCTCGATACGCCCAATCTGAGCATTTGTATTAATTGGACATCCTCCGAAAGACGCACGGAACTCGATCGAGTGGTCTTCCCACGAGAACTGACATGACCGGTCTTACTAACTTCACCGCCTGGATCCCTCCTGTACCTATTCCTCCCACTGCTCCGGACTTTGTCTTCTGTCATTCCGCATACGGAAGAGGACTAAGCCCCCTTCGTGAGACCGCCCTACGTGTCGCAGGTACACTGCCACGGGACACTATCCCGGTTGAATATACAGTCAATGATGAGGAAGCACCGTATAATCTCTATGACCTGCCATACCAGACCCATGTCGGACCCGAAATAACGATAACCGTCGATGTTTCAGGACCAGCCGATATACGCACGATCAGATTGGTACCCAATAACATCAGGGACACGGCCGCTTACGTTGCAACTAGATGCATCGGCGATGAGGGCAATGGAGGATTCATAACAATGGGGATCCAACACCTCGTCAACTTTGTGACCGACCCAAGGAGCAATCTGGAGGCCCCGATCTACCCGCCAGACTCAGTTTTCGTTACCGTGCTAGTGAGCGATGTACGAAGTGCGAATTCCTTTCCCGGAGACAATGATCCACAGCTGGCTCACTTTCTGTTGGAGGCTGAGAATGCTGCTTACAGAACGGCGCAACCTCAGTACCGCGATCTCTTTAAAAGGCGCATGCTAAAGTATATGGCACAACATGAGCGGATGACGAGGCTCAGTAAGGTGTCATGGTGGGATGAAGGGGACGGTGGCAAGAATGTGACAGTGACCGCCACTTCTCAGCCAAACAAGGCAATTGCGCAGGAAATTGCTGTATCTCGGCGAAAGGAGAGGCTTCGCTGATTGTGACCCAGCCGAGAACTGGGATGAAATCAATCACTTCAATCCTGTAGATAGAGATGCGACTGTTCCAGAGAATGTCGTGGAATTCCACTCACGTACGTCTGACATCTCTGACGGATATAACGTGCCACTCTACTTCCACGAGTGGTCAAAGCCATTGGGAACCTCGAAGGAGCGAAAAGACATCATGAGCTTGCAATTACATGTGAGGTATGTCGGACGAATCATGAACCTAATAGAAGACGTGATTCTGCTTTTTCGTCGTACCAAGGGCCCGAAGGCCGTGCAAGCTTCTCATGTTGCGTCTCATGACCAATCATGATAAGTATTTTCTTGAGATTGACTGCATATGCAAGATCTTATTAAGATCGACTACATACGCAGGGACGGTGCCTTGCCGAGTTATACCTTTAATTACCCGAGTCTTTTCCCCGCTCTCCACACACTTACTTTCCGTAACACTGTAAGCTACCAGAGGTTTTTCAATTCTGTGCTGTTCATAACCTCATCTTTTCGTGGAGTCGTCATCTTCAGGAGATAATGCACGCATCACAATTCCTTGTCCTATCCTTCTCCGTGCTCACCTTTTGTAATACCGACACTGGCGCAGACCTCATCTCATTCAGCCCTCATACCTTCAGCGACCTTTTAGCCGCTTTGACTGAGCTTGGATATAGCAGAACAGAACATACGGGGACCCCCAGTTTGACTTTCCCAGATCCGAGGACTAACCGCTCAGCAAGCCTGTGCACAGGGACTGTTAGTAAAGCCTAAAGTCATACCAGTCTGTCCTCATCATGTCGCTGACCCAGTTCAAAAGTGCAATATCCTCGCCGCCATTCTAACCAATGTCACAAGCCAGCCAGGAAGCGCGCCCTACGTGCAGCAAGAGGCCGACTACTGGTCGAATCAACAGGCCGAGACCCAGCCAGCTTGTCGCGTACGGCCGCAATCTGCTCGAGATGTCTCTGCGTCGCTGCTGGTAACCAAGTTCTTCCGATGCCCATTTGCTGTGAAGAGCGGCGGACATGCTTGTTTTGCTGGTGCATCCAACATACAATCAGGTCTCACCATTGACTTAGCCAACTTGAACGTTATTCAGGTGTCAGATGATCGAACCTTGACGCAGGTTGGAGCCGGCAATCTTTGGGGCAACATTTACAGCCAACTTGATCGTCTAAAATTGTCGGTCATTGGCGGTCGTGTCGCCGGTATTGGCGTAGGTGGTTTGACCCTTGGAGGTAAGTCATATGTCAAATCCAGCGCTGAAGATAGGATTCACAGGTCAAAGGTGGAATATCTTTCTTTTCTGGCCGTCATGGTTGGGCCTGTGATGGTGTTAGAAATTATCAGGTATGTGTCATATGAATACATGGTACAGAATTTGGTTAACCAAAAAAACAAGGTCGTCCTTGCAGATGCTAGTATCGTAGAGGTGAATGAGCAGTTATTCCCAGACCTATATTTTGCCTTGCGTGGCGGTGGCAACAACTTCGGTATCGTCACACGCTTTGATCTAGAAACATTCCCGCAAGCAGGCATGTGGGGAGGAATGAGAGGAAATACAATCACGGCCAATGCTTCGCTCCTAACAGCACTCCACAACTTCGCCATCGATAGCCCGTCGGACCCGGATGCTGCTCTGATCGTTGCATTTGCATTGTATAAGGGCACATACTTCGCTAGTACCGATATTGAATACGCAAAGCCCATTGTCAACCCACCAATCTTTAACGAGCTCATGTCTATTGAGAGTGTCTCATCTACAATGCGAATTACAAATCTGACAGACCTAGTCGAAGAACTGGAATCTGTCAATCCTAGTGGTCTGCGGGAGCTCTATACAACCGCAACCTTCAAAAACGACCCTGGCCTTATGACCAAGATTCTCGAGATCTTTATAAGCGAGGTTGAGGGTATTAAGGATGCAGAAGGATTTCTTCCGGCGTTGGTCCTTCAGCCTATTACGACAGGACTCATCTCATACTTCAGTAAGAATGGCGGAAATGCTTTGGGTATTGCAAAATCCGATGGACCACTTATCTGTAAGCTTGCCAGCCTCTTGCTGATTCGCTTTAGCTTGGTTTGATCTAGAGTATTTGCTGACAACAAAAACCACTCGTAGTGATGAATATCTCAATCATGTGGGCTAGTGCTGCGGACGACGACCGCATCATCACTGCTGCAAATCGTGCCATGGACCGATCCATCGCTTTGGCAAAGTCCCTAAATTTACATCACAGATATATCTACCAAAATTACGCTTCACAGCGCCAGGACGTCTTTGCTGGATATGGAGCGGCCAACAAGCAGCGTTTGATCGATATCAGCAGGAAGTACGACCCGGAACGAGTATTCCAGAAATTGCAACCGGGATATTTCAAGCTCGGCGAATGAAGCGGATACGGTAAGCTAGAACTAGTTTGATCATGGCGGAGTAGTCTGCCAAGTTCATCGGGTTACGATCCGCACAGGAGGATACGAATTTAGCGGATGGTGAAGAGACATCAAGGATTAATGATACGCTCACTCATTGTGTGACCATCAACCCGATCACTCTGGTCACTTGTATGTTACATTTGAAAAATCAGAACATAGCGAAATTCAGTGGAAATATTGACCCATCATGCGTTATCGATTTACGCTGTCTTCTCCAAGGCTAGAATTCATACATTGTCCCATCCGGATTCCGCGCATATGTCGTAATGTCTGACACAGCTCACATGATGCAGATGAACTATCTCCCTTCAATTTTCAAATGACCTTCAATTCCAAACCCGAACGGGCTTGGACTTCTGAGACCCAGCCCCTAGAGGGCCTGATGGAGATGGGGTCAATCTACAGGGGCCATGTCTTGATATCAACTGTGACTTACATTACCTAAATTTCACGCATGAGTCTGCAATGCACGTCGTTCTCGATGAAGTCCCTGCAATCTACAGAGATTCAGGTCATACAAGTCCTCAAGCAAACAGCTACGCAGTCTCCACGACAAGTTCGCTCGAATTGATCGGATGACCCAAAGACCCAGACATATTCCGCTCCGTCCCATTCGCAGATACAGCGCTCCACTTTCCACTCCTAAAATCACCTTGAATGAAATCACTGAGGAGATAGACCGAAATACTTGGCTCGACACTAGCTCTTCCAATTTGCGGTGGCGAGGCAGCAATACATTGATCCCGAACGCTTTTCGCCACACTGTGCATCACAGCCGGCGGGAACCTCTCATAAGCAGGCTCGATGCCGTGGCTAGGATCCCACTGGAAGTGGATCGTGCATCGGGGTATTCCGGCGGGTACGCCTCGCCTGTCATGTGTGAAGGTCTTGGGGGTCCTGATTGTGCTGGCTTTGTCTGCACCGACGGTGATTAAATCTAATGCTAGGTAGGGGGATATGAAAATTTCGAGATTGGCAAGGGCGACGTCGCAGGAGGCTGTGGAGGGTACCCGGCTAGGCCACGTTTGAGGTTTGCAGGTTACTACAGCCGAGACGAAATTAGCACGGAGAGGGTACAGGAGGGTAAGGAAGGACATTTCACGCTTGCAGATGCTATGGAGATTGACTGGGGGTTTTTTGATGATATATACGCGTGCGGGTGGACGAAGGAGGACGCGTCGCGTGTCGGAAGAAAGACAAGACAAAATTTCGTCGCCTGCAACGTGGTATAAAGCTTGTTGCAGAGTGCATTGCCCATCGTAATGATGGTGAAAGTGTATCGATGCGAGAACTAGTCGGCTTGCGTATAGTATATTGCTTGCAAATGGTCGTGAGTGTTTTCGACCCGTTCCGCAAGAATCTGACATATAATAGTTGGAACAAATTCGCTGACCGGCAATACTCAATCTCGAAAGCACATACCTCTGACGTATGAGATAGACTGGTGGACTTGGGGCTGCCCTCGTACTGGAATGGCTTTCAGACCGTCGAATGGCGGATGATTGAGGCAGTGATGATACTGACGCTCACGATAAGAGAAGCGAACTCTTCGCTGCTACGGACTTCGACCCTTCAACAGCCCTTGTAGCAGTGAACGAGTCAACCTTCAACCCAGGTGCGTTTGGGTTCTCCTTCGTTCACTTCTTAGTCTTCTAAGCTATGCTCACTTCTCATTGGAAACATCAGGAGGCAAATGATCATCTTATACTGAAATACTAGCCTACATGCAAATTCCTATGCATATCAATGCACCCTTGAACAACTCGATGCGCCTTTAAGATGCATGCTCACAACACAATACCTGTCTAGACCTAAGCTGAACCAAGACTGCCTGCATGACAACACAGACAGACTTAGCGGATTGCCTTTGCCTTGTTGTATCCCGGAAACTTAGTGTACTGGCTGGTATCAATTCCATTCAGTTGCGGACAAGACAACCCCTCTAAAATCGACGAGATGTTTTGCGCAAGCGGTTGCAGCGCTTTAGTCACATCTGAGTACAGCGAGGTGAGGAAGTTGGGGGCTTCAGCTTGGACGACCTGGAATACTAGACAGGCCAGATTGTTCCCTTGGGTCAAAGTGCTTGCGTCGAAGACCCCTTTAGTCAGAGCACCAAGATCGACACCGGTGAATGAGTTAGTTGTGCCAGTGTTGCCACCAACGGAAAGGAGCCGCGGGTCTTGGATGCCAAACTTGAGAATATCGAGCACAAAGCTGTGATTTTGTCAGTCTAGAAGTCCTGGCGAAGCAGGTTCAGACGAGACATACCCAGGGATCGTGTACGGGTCTGCAACAGGCCGCTTGTACCAATTATCTGGGATTCTTTCCCATCCAGCCTTGTAGGTGAAGGCCCCGCTATCACCAGATACAGCGAAGAAGGATTTGAATGTCTCCTTGTCGAGATATCCATCGGGATACTCCTTTGAATGATTCGCCATCATTGCAGCGGGAAAAGCGAATCCGGCGGGAGAGACTAAGACGCCTGCAAACTGTGGATAAAAGAAATAGGGATTCGTCTCAATCGAATTATTGAAACGTGCCTGGCGAAATGGTAAAAGTGCCTCATACTGATCCGGGGCCGCCTGTAGCAAGGTTAGATGTAGAAATTCCGGTTGTGAAAAGGCGCATGACAGACCATGTTTTCAGGAAGGGCGTCGTAGTATTGTTGAAATTGGGGGATTTGCAGCAGGTAGTCATTGCCCCTGAGACGAATGTAAGCACCTATTCAGTTTCGGCCTTTTCAAAGCCTGCTCAAGGATGCCAAAGATGTTGCATCGTTGATGTAAATCAATAAGCTCTGGCCGGGAACCCCGTGAATGAACAAGCATGGGGGAACCTTACGTAGTGTACAGATCACCACGTGTTGGAGAAGTGTCAGCTTCATAATTATTATGAGAGCCACTCAGGCCAGTTGGAGTTCCTAAAAGGCCCCCAAGCCCCAAAATACTTTGACTGATTGTTGCTCCGCCGATAGAGTATCCCGGTGTCAGCGACAAGATATTGCCGTCAAAGACGGTTCCATAAACGGCAAGAAACCCGCCAAGGTCCAAACCCATGCTGTATACTGCGGTGGTGTTAGCACTCAATGGGTCAGGCGGAAGAGAAACAGGTGTGAGCAAGATCAAATAAAGACGTACCGGTGTTGACAGCTTCGGTAATGGTAAGCAAATCTGCAACACCAGAATGTGGAAGATAGCCGTGGTTTGCTAGAGCATTGAGACCAGGACATGGGCCTCGCTGATCGCCAGCAAGAAAGTTAGGTGCCACGAATGCATGGTTCCCTGTGGTGGACACATATTGGGCACCGGGATCGAACGTAATCTGTCTCTTGCTCTGCTTCTTGATGGCTGAGTATGGGCAGTCACTCTTCTTGCTCATTGATGTGACCATAGCTTCGACATTCTTTGGGTTCAATTGTGGGAATGCATTCACGTTGAGAGCTGACAGCAAACCAAAGCTCAACAGGGGCTGGAAGATCTTCATTGTTGCTTCTTGGCCGACGTGTTAAATGGGTGTTGAGGTTGACGGAAGGGAACGAAGGATGGGGGATGTTGCAGTGGAAGTGGGCACTCATATGTACAGCGAAGAAAGAACGTAGACGAAAAGTGGAATTCATGACGCCACAGGCGACTTCCATTTCAGTGGCTCCGTCCTTGCATGCATGGATTCGGAAGCTGCCACCCTAATTGTCACAATGAAGGAGGCTGGAACCAGGGTCGAGGCCGGCTCCGTACACTGGAGTGGGAATACCATGATTTTGAAAGAAGGACGTCCCGTAAGAATTTACTGGAAGAGAGTCTTTGTCGATGGTAAGGTAATGTTCGGTCTAGAGTTGCCACTGTCCAAAGCTGGATCATCTCCGCGCCGAGTATGTCCTATAGGAGCTTACGAGCTGATGGCATGGACCGCTATGAACGATGACACCACGAAACATTGAATGCGAAAGCTTCAAGTGTGGAAGGAAAGTTCAGAAAGGATCGAGGGGTTGAAGATGCTCGCTTGCCACAACCCGCAATTTCGGCGTACCTTCCTCGAACGTGTTTTGGAAAGTGGGGCAACAAAAGGGGCTCCCTTCCACACCGGGTCGAACGTCTACGACCTTTCCACGAATGGAACATGCTGGAGGCATTTTCTCTTCCGATGAGAGTAAGCTACCCCCATGAAATCATATAGGACAATCACGGCGCCATTGTTTTTGCGCGTCCCACAGGACGACTGGAAACCGTCTACACATGATATCATCAGTCTTCCACAAAAGTAATCCCAGCCCGATGCCAGACTGAGTGGCGTCTATCCATGCGTCTATCCATTTAATGGAGAGCTTCTATCAACACATGATGGACTTCCAGATCGACTCAGCATCACCGAAGCACTGGAGCAGACGGTCCTCCATCTCCGCCCCCCATCGTTTCGCCCGTATGATGTCCTTGCGCTACAACACGACCCTTGTCAAGTCTTATGAAATAATTGGCATCTTTGACCGCCTCTAGCCGATGTGCAATTGTGATGACGGTGCTCTCTTGCATTTCTTCACGAAGCACTTGCTGGATCATCATCGCAGTCTCCATATCAATGGACGCAGTGGCCTGGTTTCTATATCAGCGAAGTTCATGAGAGCCAGTGCTCATGCTACATGCCTCATCAAGTATGACAATAGAGCTTCTTCTGAGTACAGCGCGGGCCAGACCAACGAGCTGTCTCTGGCCTTGGCTAAGGTTGCGACCACCAGCATCTACTTGTGTGTCCAGAGCCCATTGGTGGGTGCTGCAGACACGTTGCAGCACAGCCTCACATGCATCGTCCGAGAACTCGTCTAGCGGATCGAGGTTTTGCCGCATTAAGCCAGGGAAGAGCACCGGGTCTTGAGCGAGGAAGGTCACTCGGTTGCGCAAGGCTTGCCTGTCTACACTGGAGATATCAATGCCATCAATTGTAATGCGACCAGACTCTGGAAGGACTGTTGCAAGCAGTGACAGCGCCAGCGTACTTTTGCCCGACCCCGTCCTTCCCAGAAGAGCGGTAGTCGACCCTCCGGGGATACGGAAAGACACACCCGACAGAGAAGGGTCAAGATGTGGCGCGTACCGCATGGTGACATCCTCGAAAACGATATCGCCAGCATAGGATGGCCATGAAGCTGGTGGTCGAACTGACCCTGTGGGTTCCTGCTCTAGATGGAGCAATTCGACCACTCTTTCAACCGAAACAAAGTCCATCTGCAGCTGTCCATATTGCTTGCAAAGAGAATGCGTTGAAGAAACGAACTGGCCCGCCGCTATCAGCAGGAACGCAGTGAGCCCAGGGGAAACTCCCGTATAGAGGGCGAGCAATGTTATTAAGAAAGTCGAGCACGCCGAGAGAGTGTCAAAGCGGTACATCAACCAAGCTTGCAAAGACCAGTAGAAGTGGTCCATCTTCTGGAATGCGTCTGTCACGGCTATAATGCGATCCTGGAAGCGGCTTTGTACGCCAAAGGCTCGAACAGTGGTCAAGCCGTCCAAAAGTGCTCCGAAGTTGGACATCAGGGGGCTCAACGAGACCATCTCCAAACGACGCAGGCTCTGCGATGTTGGAATGAACCGAAGGAAGATCCATATAAATCCAGCAGTCAGAGCAAAAGAGAACACCAAAAATACAGGCGTTACCGATGCAATGATGACAACAGACGAAAGCCATGTAATTGAAAGCCAAGCAACGTCCTGGAATTGCTGGCTTATATTACCATCCACGGTGCCAATATCAGAAGTCATGCGATTCATTAGACGTCCAACCGGTGTAATGTCGTAGAAACGGAAGGTAGCGTGGCTGACTCGGTCCATGATATCCTTGAACATCTGACGTCCAGCACAGTAGATAATGACAAGCATAAAGCATTGTGAAATGAAGAACGTAGTCGACTGACAAGCAGCGAGTACGAAGAATCCAAGAAGCCACGGTCGTATGTTGTCTTCAGGAGATGGGAGATCATCGAAGGGGAGGGACGTGGCTCGCCTCGAGGACCTACTGTACGCTTCTCCCCACAGCTTGAGGAACCAAGATTCTGCTACTGCGACAAGACGGTACAGCGCCAGAATGATGATCAAGACAGACCACCATCTTATCTTGCCAGCTTTGATATACTCCCAGTAGACTGAGGCTTTGACTCCGCCGTGTGATCTTTTCTCGTCCTCCAAGAATTTGTCTGGTACTGCAACCCTGTCTTGGTCTTCCTGGCTATCCTCATTCGACACTTCAGCCGAATCTGAAGATCGTACTCGTGACAAATCATCTGAAACAGTAGACTCTCTATCTACAATTTGAGCTCTTCCGTCTGCAATTTGAATAATTTGGGCTGCCAGATCCCGGCACAAGTCCATACGATGTGTAACCAGAACAAGAACTCGACCCTCGACCAATGGCCCACTGAAGCATTTCTTGACAATGTATTCCGCAGTTTGGTGGTCCAGAGCTGATAGCGGATCGTCAAGCAGTAGAATGTTTGCTCGACTATATACAGCTCTTGCTAGTGCAACACGAGCTTTTTGACCGCCAGAGAGCCCGATACCATTCTCGCCGATGTTTGAAAGGTCACCATGCTTCAAGCCAGCGAGATCTGGAGTCAGTGCACACGCTTCAAGCACCTGCTTGTAGCGAGCATGATCGAGTGGGCTGGAGAAGAGAATGTTTTCTCTGATGCTCATACTCTGTAGCCAAGGAGTTTGTGCGCAGTATCCGATCATCCCGTTTGCAATGCTAACGTCGCCTGCAAACTTATCCAATTCCCCAAGTAAGCCGTGCAACAGAGCCGTCTTGCCCGCAGCAACTTTACCACCAATGACAGTCAATCCGACAGGAAAGCTAAGACTAATGTCCTGGAGGACAAGCTCCGAGGTACCAGGCCAAGCAAATGATGCACCTTCTAGCGTGAGCTGAGTCATGCATGAGTCCTTTCTTGATTTTGACTCTTCCTTGTCCGGCTCACTCATGAAGTCTTCAATGCGGTCGACGGCGATTTTCGCGTGTAAAAGAGTAATGATGAGTCGCGGTATCTCACGTAGATTGCTTTCAAGCATGCTGAACAGCTGCAACGCTGGGAAGGCAACATCGATCCGGAGAGGCAGACCAGCCCACACTGTGTAGGCGTAAAAGGCCGCAACAGGGAACATACCGCTCGCGAAAGTATTTGTGAAGCTGATTAGGATGCCCCATAGGCTCGTGATAACTCGAAGGTTTAGTTCGTGCTGCCTAGCTTCCATGATCTGAGCTTGCCAGATGTCTTGCCAGCCATACCAACGTAGATGGCGAATGGCTTCGACAAACTCTGCTATCTTCTGAAGCTTCTTATCCGTGGACTTCCTACGAATTTTCTCCCACCGCAGTAGAGCTTTGGTGATCAGAATATTTATGGCTTGGGCTACAATTATCGTTAGGACACCAACGAGGCATGGCCACCCAACCACCCTCCATATCAGTACAACGGAGAGTATCAGACCGAGCGGTTTTGTAATGAGATCTTGAGCCTCCCAAAACCTGGGCACATGAATGTCAGCGCAGTGACGGTACTCTCGGAAAGTCTAGTGCCAGACCTTTGTGCGACTTCATACACGTCGTTACTATTGTTAAGGTCAGCGAAAAGCCATGCGAGCAGGAGTGATTTAATACCGCATCAGGTTGAGGATTTTGCCTTTAGAAGCGGGCTCCCTGACACCCTTCTCAACGTGGCCAGGACGAAACCATTCTCTTAGTGGCTTACACAGACGTTTCCACATGACTTTGGTATGCACAACTGATTGCATTGCGTTTGACGAAGGACTCTGTTCGTTCACGTCCAAAATCTTCGCCGCTTGTGATTGTTTTACCGCTCCAATAAGTTTTCGTCCCAAAGTCTTCTCAAAGATCATGGTGATCATCTCTCCTCTAGATCTTTCATAGCATCTACGACTGTACCAAAGGTTGATAACTGATGACTGAGTCGCAACGAGCCGAACAATGAGTGAAAGCATGGCATAGGTAACAGCATCTGTCCTCGGCTGGCTCGGATCCTGCATCGAACGGAGCAGTTGCTGCAAAAGCACAGGGGCAGCGAACCCTAAGTCTCGAATCAGTGTTTGTCTTGGCGCAGTTGGTAGTCCCGCAATTTCATACTGGAAATGGTTTCCAGCACACCCAAGAGGGCGATGAAGATTACATCAACGCCATTTGCAGCGAGAAGCCGTCTCATAACGGATCCCTTGAGCTCCCGAAACTTGTCATGCAGACCTCGATGATGAAACTCCAAAGCCAAGCTCCAAACATCTTCATCATTGAGTTGCCGCACGGAGCCCACGGATATGAGGGGCGACATCCAAGAGACAGTCATGAATTGGCATAGCGTCAGATTGTCTTCAGGACTGAGAAGCTGATGGTTTGGAGTCTCATATGCTCGGCCAATATTCTGATTGGGCAATTCGAGATGCCGCAATGGCATGCAAAGTATAATGGCTGTAGTGATAACGGCTAAGATGACCTCAATAATTGCTAGCACGTCACGACTTAGTAGCTCAGAACGACGTTGGATCAACGGAATAAGTTGTGCTGCAAGAACACTGATGATGATTGCAAGCAAGCTAATAGGTGCAGTCGCAGGACGATCAATTACGACAATAAGCGTAGCTATCGCCTGACAAACGTAAGCATTGTTTCGTAAGTACAGGACAGAGATATACCCATGCTGCTGCTGTAAACAGGGCTAGGTGATCGAAGGAAGGAAAAACTACTGCTACAATCTGTAGTCCCAGACCAAGTGGGACAAGCACGAGTAAGGAGCTTGTTGAGTGCGCATGGCGTCTCTTTCTGTCAGAGCCCGGTCTCTCTGCATGCTGGCCCGTTTCTTCACTGAACGGTTTGGCCCATGTAGGGCGATATTGTAGCAGAGGCTGACAACAACGGACAAGAAATGCGCATAGCGCTACAGTAGTGGGCAAGGCTGCGAGGAGCCACGTAAGGGACTCATTGTTAGAAAATCCATGGTAGCTCTATCAGTCAAAGTATCAACAACACTTTTTGTGTTCTCAGAGCTGTGAGAGAAAGGAAACCTACCTGAGATAAGTAGAATGTATGGTCAGTCTCTTGCAACGCCTGGTCATAAGGTGATATCATAGCTAGAATCTAGAAAAGATGATAGTTGGCGAGTCCGCAAACTAGGTGTCACAGCATGAGACACAGCAACTAAGTCGATGAACCGGAAGGCACCATGACAAGGACAAGGGATCAGAAATGGACGAGTTTAGAGTGCTCTTCGGGTCGTTCATAGATGATGTTGGAGGTAATAGCAGCAGCAAGGGTGGGCAACTGAGACAGACTGGTAATATCGCCAAGCCTCTAGTTCCCCATCCCAAACCACTAACTTGAAATGGTTAGATTGCGAGCTTTGAGCTTTTCCCTCCGTCTTAGAAGTCACAGTGACATCACGCTGGCAATTATTGAGTAGAAAGTCCAATGGACTCGCAGTCTGGGATCAGCATGATGTTTGCATACCTAATATCGTGTCGATCGTAGATAAAACATAGTTCAGTCTTGGTGCCAATGAAGAACCGCCACCTCAGCACCAAAGTACGCTATGCACTTTTCTGATCCCTCACAAATATGGCAAACTGGCCAAACTTCTCATCTGCGTCTTCTGATAGCGCTCGAGGCTGCTGGTAGTCTCGCTTATCATTGGTAACGATTCTGTCGATTGTCCGCGCGTGTCTGTTGGGAACACACAAGCACCTTCTAACTATTGAAACGATAGATTGCTCATCTATTCCATCAATACCTTCAATGACTCAGTCATTTACTCGTAACACTGCAAGTGGTTATGGCTTCGATTGAGCTTGTGCTTACGAACAAAGAAAGTCTTCTCAAGTGGAGAAAATTTGCAGGTCTTCAGACCGAGCTGCTCCGGTCACAATGCTGGTAGTGTAAGATATGTGTAAGCCATTCTGAATTCCACGTATTCTTCAAGGAAGTCTCCCCGACGATGTTACAAAATCCACAGATGCTCAAGACCGGACTCCTCCATAACCTACTTGATAGATGCATCTTAGCCAGCTTAACACTGATCGACGGGGCCAAGCTCCTAGCCGGTGTTGACCACATCATCAGAGCCCCGCTTATCCTACACGACGAGCTGCCATCCCCTTCAGACAGTGTTATAGTATCCCTTGATAACATCACTTCGTGGCTGCTGTTCACGGTGAGCGACAGGCATTCTTGCATAGCCATGACCGGGATTTAGAGTGGGGTCACTGAAGGCCAACTGGTGCAAAGCGTCAACGTTTGAAAGCAGTCTGTGCATTGGCTGAGTCACAGAAACTGGCGATATCTCAGATATGGCCGTCATGATCTTCTGTCACAGATAACCGAAGATCGAAACCACGATGAAGGAACGCGGTGGTGTCAGTTACCCCTTGGCGATTCCGTAAGCTAGGCATTGCCCTTCATTGTTGAAGAACGCGTTAACCTTACGCTCGATTAGACATAAAGCCATGTATCAGGTATACTTGCTACCTATGCTGGTGCTTCAGTGTTGTTCTCGCCTCCTGCCGGTCTCATTGCAAATAGATTGCCCACATTACAGCTACCTTTCCTAGTAGGCCTGGCTGCCCTGCTTTTGGCTACACTGCTGCTCTTCCTTGGCCAGAATATCGCTGTGTTGACAGTTGCACGCATCCTACAAGGCACCAGTGCCGCTGTGGTCTGGGACAGTCGGGCTGGCGTGGGTGCTTGACACCGTGGGCCCAGGCAATTTGGGAAAACAATAGGCTAGGTACGTACAATCTATTGGGATGCGATATTAAATCGCTCCTGACCCATTGGATTAGATCCTCGGCATCATGTCTATTGGGATCTTGCGGCACCAGTTCTTGGAGGTGTTGTCTATAAGAAGAGCGGGTATGCTGGTCTATGCTGCTTGGGTTTCGCCATCTTAGCTGTTGACTTCATAATGCGGAGCCTTATCATGGGAAAGGAGTTAGCTGCACGCTACAAATACACTGAAGAGGGAGAAGAGGCAAATGGCCGTACGTTTGAGGAGCAGAATAAAAGTGTAGAGGACAGTCATGAAGACGGCGACGAGAACCCCCTCCTTTATAAAGAGAAAGAAGATGCTTACCAATCCCAGGGGACCAGCCCAAATAACCCAATTACACAATCATCTCAAAGAGAAAACTTTTGGTCAGGAGGCTCTGGCCAAGTCCGAAGGCAGATAGCCTGTCTTAAGCAACTATAGAATGCCTTGACCTGAGCATTGGCAACATCGAGTCTTCTTCCGGCCATGATTCTCTGGTTAATTCGCGAGGTTGTTGCAGATACAATCCATGCTGCCATTTCCACGACACCGATTCCTCCAAACAAGTATTAGTGCGTCAATCTTCCAGCTTGGATGACTCCCGGATTCTCTCCATCGTCCTCACCTCAATCATGTAGCAAAGCATTCAAATACGCGCTAGATCTCGAGGAGGCACATTCAAGGGCAAGATTCGAATCTTAAGCTACCATGTGTCCTCTGTGATTAGAGACCCAAGAATGTGCCTTAGAAACCTAGACGATGCAACTTTGGTCAGTTGGCGTCCACGCTCTGTAGATTCTAGACTTCACTTCGCATGTTCATGACAACAGATGCTCAATGTGTTACCTAGGTACATGCACTGTTGCAATCGTAATGCTTGAGTCCTTCCAGATTGGATGATCTGCCTTGCCAACCTCCCCACCGCCCTCGATTCGTGCGAGACACAACTTCCCATGACAAAGAGGTAGCTGGCAGGTTCGAGAACTACCACTGTCTCGAAGTAGGGCAATTGCGTTCGCCTGCTTATAATGCAGGCAAGCCAATGCAGTAAAGTATTCGCCTCTCTGAAACATCATCTCTTTATACTCATAGATCCTCGCCAACGCATAGGCATTTGTTGTTTAGATGGCAAATCCTGGGAAAGATAAGATATTATCGGCGATTCATATCCCAATGCTACGTTTGGCGCATTACATGCGATGGAGCTGGCAGGTTTCCTGATGCCATTACAAGGCTTCTGAGGTTTGTCATGACAACGTTTATTCGCCAAGACGAAGGTGAGCAGTTTCACTAAAGTGGAGGTAGCATCAACTTCCAAAAGTGTTACTTTGCGATGCCTTGTGGTTTAGCACACGATGGCTTAGACGTTCTTCGTTCTCTTGTTGAAGATTCGCAATGGATTGAACTCGATGGAATGACGCATTTTCACTGGCGTTATATCTAAGCCAACCTGTTTTGGGTCCACCCCTATCTCCCACTTTCAAAGTTGGGCCCCCGAGAAAGTCCAGCGTATCTGATAGGGCCGCGCCTACCGCAGCGGAGATATTCGGCAGCCACGAACATTGTTGCATGGTGCCCCAACCATTAGCGACAGCAGATCCATGACCTTATCCCGCTTAAATGGACGGGAAAGGTATCCACATCATCATCATAAGCAGCAATGGCGCGGGGACTAAACAGACTGGGCCCATTTGCAATTTCCGCCTATAACGGAAATGGTCCTCTAGAGTCGTCGGCCAACACTAGGATGTACTCGCTGGCAACCTCGACGGGCTAACCATAAATGCGTAACTCGCTCCTTCAATATCATGTCGTTAATCGCTCTATGTGGTGTTCCGCATCTTTGTCACCTTCAACCCAGCGGATTTTCACCTCCTCAACATCTCCATAGCACTAGCTTGCATTTTGAAAATGCACAGTGAGGAAAGTTCTCAACCCTACCTGCTAGAGATCCGTTCTTCAAAATTCTTCGTCTACACTGTCATCAATCTAGCCGTCTTCACTGATGCATATCTCTACGGTCTGATCATTCCGATTCTTCCTTTCGCGCTTGTCGAAAGGGTGCATCTCCACAAGGAGGAGGTGCAACGATGGATTGGTTTTCTGCTTGCTGCGTACGGAGCTGGTCTTATCATCGGAGCTCGTGAGTCGTGAAGCAATTAGTCCCCTTTTATATCCTACTGACATTCAGCTTAGCAATTGCCGGCTGGTTTGCTGATCGAACATCATCACGTCGAGTGCCATATCTGCTAGGCCTTGTCGCTCTAGCTTTCGCGACTCTAGCGTTCTCCTTAGGTCACTCAACCGTCGTCCTCTTCGTCGGACGATTAATCCAGGGTGCTTCTTCAGCTGCTGTTCATACTGTTGGCATGGCAATCTTAGCTGACACCGTTGGTCAAGATGGGATTGGGCCAGCAATGGGATTCGTAGGTATGAGTATCGCGTTCGGAGTCGTTCTGGGCCCCATACTTGGAGGTATCCTCTACCATCATTTCGGATATTTCGCAGTCTTCACGTCGGCATACGTTCTCGTGGGGTTAGATTTTTTGTTTAGAGTATTCATGATGACCGAGAAGGATTCGAAGCCAACAAAGCCTATTGTCAAGACTAATAACCAGGGTTACGGGACCATGTCTGATGATGCTACCGTTTCAGTGAATCCACCATTGCAGGATGATGTCATTAGCACCAGCTACCCAGAATCAAGCTGCTTGTTGTGGACCCCCTCAACGCCCTCCCTCACAGATTCGACAACCTCTACAAATTCACTGCACCCTCCGGCTTACACGGTTCTGAATCAAAAGCCACCAAACCCTCAACGTTACCCCATCATTGTGCTTCTAACATCGTCCCGTATGCTCGCTGCCCTGCTTGGAGAATTTATGCAAAGCCTTATCTTGACGGGCTTAGAGTCAATCCTCCCACTACGAATCAAGACACTCTTTGATTACAACTCGATGCAAGTGGCACTAGTATTCCTATCTCTCTCCTTCTCGACTTTCGTTGGACCCGTTGTAGGCCACCTCAGTGATCGAATCGGCGCAAAAATCATGGTCTGCCTTGGCTTCGTGTACGCAGCACCGCTAGTGATACTACTACGTCTTGTCGACCACGACGGGGAAACAGAAGTTATTCTTCTATGCTGTCTGCTCCTTCTGCTCGGAATTGCATTGAATATGATCCTTACGCCTGTGTGGTCTGAAGTGTCGTACTTGGTTAATGACAAGGTAATTGAAGAGCCGGGGATTTTTGGTAACAAAGGGGCCTACGCACAAGCTTTCAGTTTAATGAACGTGGCTTATGCTTCTGGATCACTAGTTGGGCCATTGACCGGTAGCTTGTTGGTGGAGATACTAGGATGGAATGACATTACGCTGGCAACGGGAATCCTGTGCGCTCTCTGCGTCTTGCCTTGCCTATTTGCTACAGGAGGAAAGCGCGTCCAGAAAAGGTTGGTACAGACGGAGGGTGAATTCAACGATGGGTCTTCATGATTGCACATTATGGTGATATACTTTTCGCATCTGGTGACATAAAGACTTGCTGTGATACAGAGAGCGGCTCGAGCGGGATGTACAAGTCAGAGGCTTACTCTTGGTCGAAGTGAACAAATCCTGTGTCGCCAACTCTTGCCACCGTCTTGACATTAGCAGACCGTGCGAAATATCTTCCTCTAGGATTCGGAGCTAGCTTAAAGTGAATGCTGACTCCTAACATTTACTTGTCTTGACCTCACAATACTCTGGTTTAGTGTGTTACTGTTACTTACTGAACAATCAGCCCGCCTGATCTTACGCCCTAGTCCATCAAATCAACTAGCTCCCCAAGCTCCCTTTCCTACGATGGCACCACTGGTCTGGCTCGTCACAGGGACATCCTCCGGCTTTGGCCTGGCTTTTGTACACTCAATTCTTGCCCATAGCGATAAAGCAATTGCAACAGCTCGCACTCTCTCCAAGATCAAGCACCTCCAAGAAGCAGGTGCAGACATCATGCAATTGGACGTCACAGCCCCACAAGTCGAGCTAGATGACAAGATTAAGCAGGCGATAGCCTTCTATGGGCATGTAGATGTATTGGTCAACAATGCGGGCTACATGCAGACTGGCAATTGGGAAGATCTCTCGTACGTAACCGGTGACTCTGACGTTATAAGGTGGTGCTGACTCGTTGTTGGTCTCGTGCAGACATGAAGACCTACTCGCCATCTTCAACACGAATGTCTTCGGTCCTATCAACCTTACCCGCTCCATTCTTCCGCACTTCCGTGGGCAGCAGGCTGGCACACTCGTCTTCATAGGGTCCGGCGCTGCATGGCAAGGCAACCCTGGCATTTCAGCTTACAACGGCACGAAAAATGCGCTGCAAGGGATGGTCGAAGGTTTACAGCAGGAGGTAGCACGCTTCGGCATCAAGACACTGCTCGTTGAGGCAGGGTCTTTTAGGACCAGCTTTTTAGACCCTCGCAACGTACATATGGCATCAGCAAAGTTTGAAGCGTATAAGGAGTACAACACTTGGTTGAAGGGATTGGTAAAGTCGCTTAACGGCACTCAGGTGGGAGATACACCAAAAGGTGTAGAGTTTATTGTAGACGCTGTCAAAGGAGAAGGGTGGGCGGAAGGGAAGGAGGTCCCCTTCAGGCTGATCTTAGGTACCGATGGTCTCAAGACGGTGATGGATAAGGCTAAAGAGGTGATTGCACTATGCGAGAAGTGGGGCGATGAATTTTCAAGCACGGATGTTGAAGTGACGAGTAGAAGGGTCTAGTAGGATTGATGTGTGACGAGTCGACTCGCGATAGTCAACTTAACCAAGTCAGGGTTGACTTATATGTCCACTGTCATAGCACTTGCCGCCTGTGTAAAGGAGCAATTGCCGTTACTGTTACTACCACCGTCTATTCGTGTTAGTCCACTTCCTCTCCAATAGCCCTACCAAACTGTCAAGGCTAGCGACGCCGGCTCTAAGCTAGCGCACTAAGGTATAAGAGACGTAAAGTTACTAGATTTAGGTATTAAGTAATAGATATAATTATATTACTTAGTAGTAGAGTAGTAGCAGAACTAATTTCTAAAGATCCCTAAAATACGGGGGAGTCCTAAGTAGTAATACTATTACTAAGCCCCTAAACCCTAATTAATATAATTATATTAGCGTAGCTATAACGCGTATACGCTTAAGGGTTAATAGTATTCTCCCCTTTAGGCCCTAATCCCTAGGTACTAAAGTATATAGAATAGACTACTTATTAAAAACCCTTTAAACTTAGTAGGAAATATAAGGGAAAAGAGTTAACCTAAAGGCGACGTCGTTAAGGCGGCGCCTTATATATATAAAATATTATCTAACTATAGTAACGCCTAAATCTATTATAATATAAAAAGAATACGTAGTAGGCGTAGTAGTAATATATAGTTATTAATAAATATAATTAATTACTAGCTATATTAGTAGGTAATAGTTACGTTATTATATTATTAGTTATTATTATTTTAAATAGCTTTAATATATAGCGACGTTGTAACGACGATAATCTATAGATATATAAATAATAACTTTCCCCCTAACTTTTCTCTCTTTATAACTCTTAATATAACTTATACGTACCCTAATATTAGCGTACCTATATTATAATTAATATTACTAATATAGTTAATAGTTCTTTTCGTTATAATAATATCTAAATATTCTCTTAAGATCGTATATCGCTATCGCGTTAGGGTTAGGGTTAGGGTTAGGGTTAGGGTTAGGGTTAGGGTTAGGGTTAGGGTTAGGGTTAGGGTTAGGGTTAGGGTTAGGGTTAGGGTTAGGGTTAGGGTTAGGGTTAGGGTTAGGGTT